>JABUQX010068197.1:7500-15000 GCA_015478945.1 Trachelipus rathkii | reverse complement strand
TATTATATCAAATGTTACATATTTTTACTCGGGACTTGCTGTGAAAGTGTATTTTGATACAAAATTTGTAAATATGACTTCAGTTTTTATTTCCAAACTGTGAGGTGGTGTCTATTTCGAAAAACTTGAATTCAACAGAATGGAAATTTCCTTTAATAGGAGAAATGGAATTATAATTCAAAGGTCTGGAGCAAGTTCCAGACTATTCCAACAATTATTATTAAAGAAATTACATCAAAATGAATAAGTACTGCAATTTCAATTGATGTTACTAAAAGGACGAGAGAGCACATATCTTCTCAGCTGACATTTGTAAGGTACGAGACACTCTCTCTCGCCCGCAGCTGACGAGTCAATCTTTATCAGCAGTTTTAAGAATGACTTTTTAAGACACATAATGAGATATTAGTACATACTAATGCATATTTATATTAATAATATTTATAATATTAGTATTTCTGTTTATATGCAAACTCCTTTTTTATAATGATATATATTTACAAAGAAGAATAAGTACGATCAGTTCCCTAAACACAATTGCCGGTGAAATAAACGTTTGTTTATTCATTTGTATTTAAAGGTAGTAAATTAACTGGTCACTTTCAAATAGCAGTGACAGAATGTTTTCAAATATATAAGTACTTAAAGTTATTTTGAAAAATGCACTCTCTGCTTTTTTGAACTATGCTTCAGTGTACAAAACAAATAATATAAATAATATAAGAACTCTCAAAAGGAACGTCGTAAGGCTTTCTCTCTCGCTCAATCGTTAGCCCTTACTCAATTTCAAAACCTACAATCTCTCTTCCTCGGCATGGCTTTTCTTCATGCCCAATCAGGATCCACTTTACAATGTCAAAAGTTAATTAATTACAGTATTTTATTTTATATATCGATATACATTAAGATTAATTTATATAACATACCCAATTAACATTAATATAGCATTGTGCAAGTGCAATGCACATTTTTATAGCATTGAGCAAGTGCAATACATATTGTGATTATATATATATATATATATATATATATATATATATATATATATATATATATATATTTATATATTTATTTATATATATACTATATATATATATATATATATATATATATATATATATACATACATACATACATACATACATACATACATACATACATACATATATATACATACATACATACATACATACATACATACATACATACATACATACATATATATTTATACATACATACATACATACATACATACATATATATATATATATATATATATATATATATATATATATATATATATATATATATATATATATATATATATATATATATATATATATATATATATATATATATATATATTATAATGACATCACTTATTTAGTAAATGTAAATGTTTAACAACTGCAATTTTATGTTCATAAATAATGCGAAGCAATTTCCATTTATTCTCGTAAAAAATTTGTTCCAAATTTCTTTTTCAAACTATTCCAAACTCTGCAATTCTTTTAAATTTCATTCCGTATTTTAATGATTCGGAATTTTTTCCTTTTCTTTCTTTCTTTCTTTCTATTTTGCTTCCTTTTTTTTCTTTCTTTCTATTTTGCTTTCTTTTTTCTTTCTTTCTATGTTGCTTTCTATTTTGTTTTCTTTCTTTCTATTTTGCTTTCTTTCTTTGTATTTTGCTTTCTATTTTGTTTCCTTTCTTTCTTTCTTTCTTTCTTCCTATTTTGCTTCCTTTCTTTCTTTACTTCTTTCTTTCTTTTTTCTTTTTTTTCTTCTTTCTTTCTATTTTGCTTTCTTTCTTTCTTTCTTTCTTTCTTTCTTTCTTTCTTTCTATTTTGCTTTTTATTTGGCTTTCTTTCTTTCTTTCTAATTTTTTTCTTTCTTTTTTTCTTTTTAATTATCACATTCAGTTTCTCTTTGCTTTTCCTTTTCTTTTGTTATTCCTTTTTCAATGTTTTCTCTTGCCTTTTTTATTTCATTTTTCTTTTTCCATTTTTATCCTTTTTTCTTTCTATTCTTCATATACATTGGAAATTAAGTCTTCCACTCGTTTCTCCTTCTCACGGAAACAAGAAATCTCAAAAAGGTCCAAAAGAAAAACTAAATTCCTTATTTCGTTTTTCAAGTTGTTTCCAAATGTCAGAATCACTTTCCTCCTAAAAAGAAATTTCGTTCTCACTCTGAAATATGACCATATCACTCTCAGCTTTGCAATTATTTATATTTCATTAAAATGTATACAAATATGCATTTATATTTATGCCATATACAATATTATATATATATATATATAAAAACCTAAATATATATATATATATATAATATATATATATATATATATATATATATATATATATATATATATATATATATATATATATATATATATATATATATATATATATATATATTATATATATATATATATATATATATATACTAAAAATCTAAAATTGGATAACTTTCGACCTAAAACGCAGGGTCCTCATTCAGGTCCTGTATAACGCAGCACAAGAAAGACAACTACACGCAAGCGCAGAATCAAAGATTTTTCAATTTAGGTAACGGATTGAGATGCTAACTGAAAATTAAAATAAGCTTTTAATGTTGCTACTAAAAATAAATGCAGCCTGATACAAATTTATTTTTTGGTTAAAATTTGAAATATGATAAAATATGGCATTGTTGAAGTTGCAAGTACGAACGTTCAATAATAATAATAATAATAATAATAATAATAATAATAAATAATAATAATAATAATAATAATAATAATAATAATAATAATAATAATAATAATAATAATAATAATAATAATAATAATAATAATAATAATAATAATAATAATAATAATAATAATAATAATAATAATAATAATAATAATAATAATAATAATAATAATAATAATAACGTAATAATAATCAGTTATAAGAATTGTTTTTAATAATAATGAATCTTAACAACGAAAATGAAAATGAAACTATTTACAATCTAATGTAATGTGTAAATAACTAATATGTATATGTATAATAATATATATATAATAATAATAATAATAATAATAATAATAATAATAATAATATATATAATATAATAATATTTCATATATAATATGATAACTAATATATAATATACAACTATGTAATAATATAATAATATATATATATGTATATATAATATATATATAATAATAATATAATAATATATATATAATATATATATGTATAATATGTAATAATATAATTATATATATAATATATATATAATAATAATATATGTATATATATATAATAAATATATATATCATATATATATATATCACCATATATATCTATGTGTATATGTAATATATATATATATATATATATATATATATATATATATACATATATCTATATATATATATATATATATATATATATATATATATATATATATATATATATATATACTCTCACCATAGCTTCGAAAGTTGCATTGTACATCGAGCATAACGCACCACTAGGATAAATATCACTCGCAGGAACGGGAAGGCCCCTAACCCATGAAACCACACACCAACACAGACGACATCTCAGTTTAACTATGTAACCACCCCGCAGAGAATTCGCTGCAGTATTGGGGCCGTCATCGCGATAAATTTAAGGAAAACAAACCACGTAACTAGACCTGGGAGGAGGGGTAGGTTATGGCGAGGGGTATAAGCGAGGGATCATTCACGTACGAAGCAACTCCGATAAACATGGAGAATAGTGATCGGCTGTCAGAGATCGGTGCAGTGCAGATAGCAACACTTCCCGCCGAAGGACACGCGGGTGCCGGGCGCGGTCAACGGTTTGTTGTGCCGTGGCTGCAGTTAATTTGGTGGTCCAACGGTACCGGGGAAACCTGACGCCATGATCTTCGACGAAGGGATAAGGTGGCCCAGGGCCACGACACCCGTGGAAGACCGATTTGTACGTCTGCGTGCATTACGAGGCTGCACAACGGCTCCGACATCTGCAGATACAGCTGGAGGAGGTACACGGCACCAGGGTGAGTGACAATACAGTGACTTGCGGAACATAATTACCGGCCCCGGAGGCCTGCTATAGGGCCACCGAACACCACGGCACATCGAAGGGGGCGACTGGATTTGCCCGATAACACATCCATTGGACGGTCGAAGATTGGGCAAAGGTGCTCTTTACGGACCAGTCGAGTGTGTCTCTGTACGCCTCTGACTGGCGTGCTAGAGTATACCGACGACCGACGGAGAGGTTCGCGAAATGCAATATGCTGCAGGTGCCGCCGTTTGGAGGTGTGTCGGTTTGTGAATACCAGAGGCATCTCTTTATCAGGTTACAAGTTGCACATCTTCAGTGAACCTCTTATAGCCATAAGGGTATATGCGGGCATATAGAACCAACCCATCATGTCGTGTCCATACTTTCATCAGTGAACTTTGTCTAATATGACTGGTACCTGGGGACCACACTATTCCCAATAATGGAGCATTTACCCTTAGGACGGTTCAAATTACAGCGTTGGAGTGGCCAGCATATAGTCCGGACCTCAGCCCAATCGACATTTGTGGGCTCTCGCGAAACGTCCCACGGATCGACGGCTGCATCCCCCTCCACGGACCCTCCTGGGCTGCGGCGAATTTTTGCACGAGGTATCGGTCCAAATCACTGACCAGGACATTTCGGCCTGTCGAAGATGCCAGGACGGTGTCAGGCGGTCGTCCGTGCCGAGAAAGTTCACCACACATTGAGATAGACCCAACACCTCCGCGGCCGTCGCCGCGCGTACCAACATTATTGTGTTTACCGCGCCGAGCACCGAACCCTACTGCGGACCACGCTTTTGGCACTTCTAGACTCAAACTTTATCAACCTACGGTTCTGGGAGGAATCCACCATGTTATTGTCATTGTCCAATGATGTCTTCGCGTTCTTTAAATCTGCTGCCACTTATACTTCCATTACCACTTGTATGCGTTAATTTTGACGAAGGAAGTATATATATATATATATATATATATATATACTTTATATATATATATATATATATATATATATATATATATAATATATATATATATATATATATATATAAATATATATATATATATATATATACATATATATATATATATATATATATATATATATACTATATATCTATTCATATATATATATATAATAGCCTTAACATAGATATAACATATATATATACTTCTTAATTTTGACGAGTATCATATATATATATATATATATATATATATATATAAATAAATAAATAAATACATTTTTGGCTGACGTCTGAGGAAGACACAAGGGAGTGTCGAAACGTAACGCCTTGGTTTCCACTCTTTCAATATCACGATTAAACTGTTAATTTTTCTCATTCTTTTACCCTCTTCTTTTTATTTAATTGTTTTTTTGCTTTAATTTATGTTCGAGTGCAGTGATGGTAGTAGTGGCTCGTAAAAATAATTGATATATATATATATATATATATATATATATATATAAATAATAATGTATATATATAATATATATATATATATATATATACTACTAACTATATATATTCTTTCTATATATATATAATAAATATATATATATATATATATATATAGTGATCAGAAATAATTTAATTTTAATATAAAAATAATATATTTAGAGTAACCAATATATGTAATATATATATATATATATATATATATACATTCACGTATATATATGTATATACTCTATATACATACGCCTCTTTGCTTCTTTCTTCTTTCTTTAACCTTAATATAGGGATCGAAATAATTAAGTTTAATATAAAAAAATGCTTCCTTTGAAAAAGAAATAAAAGAAAATTGAAATATGTGTAAATTTTTTATTTTGCAATATCTATTTACAGCTTAAACCATGAATTGTGAATATAATCTGATTTATATATGACCTTAATATTTGGTAATATATTTTTTTTATTGGAATACAGTTTTTTTTTATATAATACTATTTATCTTATTGTGTAGAGATCTTCGATCCTTTTGTTCAATACAAAGCGGAATGTTTCCGCCAAATTTGACGTTCCCGAGAAGTTTAACAATAATTTTGTTTTGTGGTTTTTCCACAGATTTGATATCAACAATGCAACACAGTTTTTATATACATATGTTTTTAATCTTAAAAGTTATTCTACTCTTGCGATGTGCAACAAAAGTTTTGTATATATTATAATGCAATATTTAACAAATTTTCTAAAATTTAATAAGATAAGGCGTTTATTTTAAACCTCTTTAAGTATTAGTAACCAGTCTTGAAGAACCGGATGCGCAAAACATAGCTTCCAAGAAGGTGTAAGAGACGACTTCATCAATGAAAACATCTAGCTAGAAGCCGTATCCTTAGATCTTTCAACGTAAGCGAAGTCATTACGAAAGACAACAAGAAACTCATCTACAATCTATGTAGTGGAAGAAAAGAGAAGAAATATAACTTAACCTACAAATCCTATTACCATATATATATATATATATATATATATATATATATATATATATATATATATATATATATATATATATATATATATATATATATATATATATATATATATATATATTATGGTAGTTGAGATTATCGTAGTAATACGGAATATCGATTTTTTTCCTATAATCGTTTTCTAAATATCTTTCGTCACCATGTAAGAGGACTAAAAATTTCCTGCCAAATCTCTCTCATATATAAATATATTCACTCTAACAATTTTTTTTATGTTTAAATTCGGTTTAGGACCATTAAGTTTAGGTTATAATAAGTTTTGTTAAGTATACACAGTAAATCTGTCTAGTTAACAAAACATATCATTACCATACTGATTTTTTGAGCGCCAAAAAGAAAAAATATATAAAAACACCGGATAATGATTATAAACATATCGTAATTTTGTCATTTTTGTCATTAGCAATATGTTGCAGAGTTGCTTCATGTCCATATCAAAACAGCGATTACTTTTAAAAAAAATATTGATTTTTTTTAACTACTCTTATCTTAACTATTGCCATATAATATATATATATATATATATATATATATATATATATATATATATATATATATATATATATATATATATATATATATATATATATATATATATATATATATATATATATATATATATATATTATAGAGGTGTGAGAAAACCATGATTAATATTCTGGAGGAAGAATGATACTAATGAAATTAGTTTTACTCTTCACGAATTTATGTGAGCCACGATTCTCATTAATACAATTCCCATTATGACATTCCTGGATTCCTTTCCAACCATTCCTACCATTCCCATTCCCATTCTCATTCTCGCCTTCTCTAATAATAATTGTATGGGAAATTATTATTTTTGAAAAGTTTTCTTCAGTTTTTGTATTTCAACAAAATCGAATTTAAAAATTAATTGCTGTATTGAGAAATCTAAGAACCATTTATGAATGATAAATTAAGAGCA
>JABUQX010068197.1:2500-5000 GCA_015478945.1 Trachelipus rathkii | reverse complement strand
AAATGTCTGATAGTCTTAGGTGCAGCTTGGCCATATTTCCGACGAATAGAGTCGATCCAGTTACTATGTGATGGGAATTTTAATTTGATGAGGAAAAGCAACACCAGAGCCCTCCACATAGAAATCTTTATTCAAAATTCACAACGTTTCGGAAATTAACCTATTTCCATCTTCAGGTGAAAACTAAAATACATAATATATAATAAATATTAACAAATATTAAAGTTATAAATTCTATATAGAACATTATTATTAGATACAAAAATAAATTTACATTTAACGTTACAAATAATTATCATAAAAACATCTTACATATTTACAAAAATGAATCAAGATTAGAAACAGGACGTCGCTCCGTAAACAAAAATAATCATGAAATTGAAATCAAATTATAAGTACAAATTTAACTTAAGTCTATTTTTAACAGGGTAACTAAATCAAAGATAATTTTCAGAGTTAAAAACGTCATCAAAATACTCTGGTAAACAAAACAAAAAACTCACCATTTAGAGTTACAAATTTAAGATCTATTGAACGTATATGCGAGAAGGGCGCTACTCCATGTCAGGGTTAACACAACTGTAGTTTAAAAGGACCGGAATCGCTATTGAGGGAAGGTTTGGTGTTGTGGATGTATAATGTTTCTAAAATATTTAGGTTGGTTTGTGATTTACTTTGTGCTAAGATATTAAAATTATTATAGTTAAAGGTGTGGTCTGCTGTGTGGGAGTGATTTCTAATGGCGGAGTGGGATGGTGAATTCAATAATGATTTGGTACGGGTGGAGATACCCCTATGTTCATTTATCCTCACGTAGAACTGGCGAGACGTACTGCCAATATAGACAGCATTACAGCTGTCACAATTAAATTTAATTGTGACAGCTGTAATGCTGTCTAATATTGATGCAGTACGTCTGAACGCCAGTCATCTAAATCATTATTGAAATTCACCATCCACCGCCAAAGCCGAAAATCATTCCACGGCGCAGCCCTGCTATAATGACACAATATCTTGCACAAAAGTAAATCACAAGCAAACCCTAAATACGGCCCCAGAAGCTATACATGCCTCAAACCACCAATAGCATTCGATTCAACTGTGCTACCATACATCTCTATAGATCTTAGGCTGCGACTCTTAAATGGTGATTTGTTTTGTTTACCAGATCTGGTGCGATAGACCGGCCCCGCTATTTGTTATTTTGTTTACGGAACGATCACGTAGTATGAATGTTGGCGGTCGTAGGGTATAGGATTTGCCAACTTTAATATTTGTTGAGCGACCCGCCCGCGCTGTTATGCATTTTGGTTCACCTGAAAGATGAGTAGGTGTTCAATACGATGAGTGATAGAACTCTGTCGTTGCTTTTTCATCGAAGTATATGCTAACTATATATATATGTAACAATAACCAACAATAACCAATAACCTTAATAGCTGTAGCATAATATATATATATGGCAACTATATATATATATCTATATATATATATATGCCTGCTTGTATCAACATGCTGCTCTTTATATATATATATAATAACATACGCGCGCATATATATATATATATATATATATATATATATATATAAAATATATATATATATATATATATATAACTATTTACTATATATATCTCTTTTTATAAAAATATATATATACCGTATTATTTCAGAGTGCAGGACGCTTGGACCCAACTCTTTTGCACCCCACCAACCTCTTTCCCAAGCCTCCATCCATTTGGAAAAGGTTATATATATTAATGCTTTAAATTAATAATTCCAAATTATGTTTCAATAACAAAAGCTTCAGAGCCCTTTCAGAGGAGAGTTTGCTTCTCTTTTCGTCGTAAATGAGATCTGCACCACTGAAAGACGCTCACTAGCCACACTTGTTAAAGGGCTTGCTAAGATTTTTTTTTCCTGGCGACTTCTGAAAGATGTGGAAAACTTTTACAATTATTACGCCACAAAACCAGTGGATCTTTATCTGATTTCAAGCTTTTTCTCTTTTGATACTCTTCGATCAATGATAGTGTCTTTTGACACCTCCGAACATCGCTGCTAGATTTGTGCTAGAAGCCAAAAAAACGTTCATGGATTCGGCAATGATATCGCTAATAGATGGTAATTGCGTGTCTGTTTCGGCTAACATTTCGGACTCTTTTGACCGCGACCTTTTTCGACCAACCCTTTGGTCTTCCATAGATGTTTTTGTACAGTATTTTTAACCCACTAATTTTTGGCAACCCTGATTTTGGCAACCTAATTTTTAGCAACCCTTCGAAGAAGGGTTGCAAAAAATTAAGCCTCCATCGTACGTATTGCCCCCTATTTTACCCCCGCCTAATTTTTCGGCCATGGGTCATTTTTTACGGTAATTTTTGATGTGTCTTTAGGGGCTTAGCCCTTTTTTGATGTCTTAACCTTGATCCTGGTCCCCCGCAGGTGCGAACCGCAAGCCCGCCAGCCCGCCCGCCGCGTTTTCCAGCCCGTCGCGCTT
>JABUQX010068196.1:0-25637 GCA_015478945.1 Trachelipus rathkii | reverse complement strand
GCCTAACCTGACTGACTCTATATATATGTCGGGTTCAAAATACTTTACCACAATCGATTTGGTTTGTGGTTATTACCAAATTGAAATGGCTGAGGATAGTGTGGAGAAGACGGCGTTTTCGACACCTCTTTCTCATTATGAGTTTCTTCGTATGCCATTCGGGGTGAAGGGTGGACCAGCCACTTTCCAAAGGGGCATGATGCTAGCTCATGGTCATGGCTTATTTGGACGACATAATAATAAGGTCCCACACTTTCGAGCAGCACTTGGTCTCTCTGGAAAAAGCTCTGAAAGCATTGCAAGCCAATGGGTTTAAGTTGAAGCCCAAGAAGACAAAGTTGTGTTGAGAGTCAGTGGAATTTTGGGGGCATCTTATTAGTGGTCAGGGTATTCTTCCCCTGGAGAAGAACTTATCTGGAGTTCTTCATTTTTCAGTGCCTATGACAGCTAAGCAATTGAGGCAATTTTTAGGCATGGTTAACTTCTACCTGCGCCATATTCCTAATTCTTCCACAATCGGTAAGCCGTTATCGTGCCAGACCGGCGGACGTGTGGTTCGTTGGACGCCGAAGTGTCAAACAGCGTTTGAAGTGCTCAAGTCAGCATTAGTGAGTCCAACATTGTTAACGTTTCCGGACTATAGTTTGGATTCACCCCCCTTAGAACTCCACGTTGATGCTTCGGACATCGGTGCTAGAGCAGTGCTATTGCAGCAGAAGGATGGAGAATCTCGACCTATAGCTTTTATTTCAATCACTTTCGAAAACGCAACAGCGGTATTCTACCGTTGAGCGCGTGTTAGCCGCTTTAAGGTGGCCAGTGAGAGCCTTACGACCTTTTATTTGTAATGAGAAAAAGTTTGTGATCTATAGCGATCATAAGACGCTTCAATATTTACAAAATATGTCGGCCGCTGATGGGCGTATAGATAGGACTTTAGATGAACTTAATAAATATAATTACGAAGTGCGACATATTAGCGGGAGGAAAAATATCCTCGCTGATGCATTGTCGCGCTCGCCACTTTCTGCAGTGGAATCTTAATGTTTACCGAAATCGGAATTAGAATCGGAAAACTGCTCCGGTGAGCAGTTCACTATCCCAACTGGTTTTAGGAAGGTGGAGGTACCTGGGGGAGGGGGGAGATTCACTCTTCAGATGTTTCGCTGTGCTTGGAGGGAAGTGAGAATGCTCACATGGATGTACATGAAGTTGTTGTTGATGAACTTTTAAAAGATCCCAGTAAATATAATCTGCAGGGTAGAAATATTTTGAAGAAACTAAAACTCTTAAGAATTCCTGGACAGATGCCTATTCCGGAAGTAATTCAGGCATTTGCACAACTTTGTAAATATCAAGTACAAGTGTATTATGTCTACTCCCTTAATTTATGGTGATGAGCATAGTGACGTATGTTATTTGAGGTGTGTATTGGGCATCCACTATAATCTGCTGTATCCAATTAAAAATGATGGTGGAAAGAATGTACCACCAGATGATGGCAGCAATCGCCAAATAAATGTGGTGAAGTTTCGAGTCTCCATATTTCTTCTGACGAGATCATAATCTCTTGTCTAATTCTACCATAGACAGTGAGGTTATTTTGAGAGAGCAGAAACAAGATCAAACTCTGAGGAAACTTGTCAGGGTGGTTAAAAATCAAACTCCAGTTCCTCAGTGGGATAAGACTAAGTTTATTTTTAAGACCATTCTAAGTAATGATAAACTATCCTTGGAAGGTGACATATTGTACCTCAGTGCAAGTGACGAAAGTATCAAATTTTCATTATATACTTCCACCTTTTCATATCATGATTGCTGTACGTCGTCACGATTCATCTCACAACCATGCACTAAATCTGGAAGAGAATAACATTAATCTCTCAAATATGAGATTGTGGAAACCCAAGAGGGGTAGTACAAGTTGTGGCTGATGTGTTGTAAGAAGTTTGTTCCACATTGTCAGCAGAAACAAGAACAATTCCAAAACGTGTACAAAACCACCCCCTTAAAAATCACTTCAAATCATCCTCTTGATTTGTTGGCGGTGGATTTGCTTCAGTTGCCACAGTCAAGAGGTAATCATGGTTATTGTCTTGTGGAAATTGACCACTTTTCAAAATTTATTTCAGTGGTGTCACTTGTCAAAAAGACTAGTATTACTGTGGCAAACGCATTTAAGTACAAGCTGTTGCCTTGTCTGCCATATATCCCTGACCGGTCTTCGTTAATTGATAGGGGCTTGGAACTGTATGGGTGAACTGTTCTGAAACGAGGGATTTACGGAGAGTTTGGGAATTTCTCACGTCACCCAAGAGCACTAATCATCAAAGCCATATCGCCACATATGTACACGAAAAATACAGAAAGGGCGCTCATTGCTACTCCTGTATGGCAGCGGACTTACGAATGGTTTGGTGACAGAAGAAATCCAGTTCTCCCTGGGATACCAGAATTAACCTCAGGCTCTAGATTTTGTACAAATAATACCTTGGGGCATTTCAGCTATAAAGCAATTGCCTAGCGAGGTCTTGCTCAAAAGGGACACATACTTTTACCAGGAATCCCTGTTTACAACAGTATTGGAGGGAACACTTTCTTCTAAATTCGCTCCATACAAAAAGGGGGATAAAGTTGCTAACAAAACTCATCTTCCAGGCGACTCTGTAACCAAATAAAGTTCAAAAACCTGTTATACAGGTCCTTTTATTGTTCTCATGGTATACTCTAATACTCTGTCATATGTCATTTCCTGAATATCCTTGGATCCTTCCAAGTGTAAAGACGGTAACCGTGCAGTATTCACAGTTACGGCCGTGGGTGGATTTCAGAAGCAGGAATATAATTGAGGAAAAACCACTATTTTAAGACCTTATTACTGCATCTGGATAATGAGTGCAATAAGGAGAAAATCAGGGAAGTACGTGATATTTTACCACCAGAAGAAAGGGAGGAAAGTAGCTTGGTATGGACAGAAGGGCTGGAATATATTTTGACGTATTGGAAGAAGGAGGACAGGATTCTCAAGGTTTTGAGGTAATGCCATTTTTCCGTGTGCAGAATATTCTGCTCTGCAGGACTTAGATGAGAGTCAGGAATGGTTAGACACAATGATGAAGCCTGTAGTGTTAGATCAGGTACAACACCTCAGTCGAGGTGTGTTAGAGCTGATTGAGGAGTCATTCTCCAGTCCGAGTCAATCCTTCATCGTTAGTTCTGTCAGCGATCAAGGTCGCATTGATCCTATTGAGGAGGGATCTGCTGAGTCGGCGAGGCCTGAGTCCCAATAATGGATTCCAATGTCCGCATTTCACCCTTCGGCGCGACCATATCGTAATAGGCAAATTTCTTTTACCACTCCGGTGATCCAGTTCTAACCCGCTTCACCATCAGCTGTTGCATCGGTTCAGACGGAGCTTTCTGAAAGTCATGAGGAGCGTTTTTGGAGAGCTAGAAAAATCGTGGGGCCAATCGTCAGCATTTGAGGAATTTAGTCCTTAAGTGCAAAAGTTGTTTCGGTCATCTCAGAATAGTTCACTGGGGGGTATATACGATTTAGAGTCGTCTGAGAGCGAGCATGAAAGCTTGACTGGAGAGTATATGAGTGATTCTTATTGGGAGCCAGAGGTGGGAAACCAACGGCCTCATACGAGATCCAGGGGGGCTGTAGCAGATCTTTTCCATACCATGGCTGTCCCTCTGGAATATCAGAACCGAAAAACTATTAATTTAATTAAAAAATTAAAGTAAAAAAAAAAAAAAAAAAACTTATCAAGCATAAATTATATATTAACAAAACCAACGTACCTCGTAATATGTCGTAATATAACCGTCGTTTTGCGAAAAACGTATAAAACAATGAAGCATAAAATAACTTTAATATGATGAGCTAGGATGTATTAATCCCAATTGCCTTACAGGTCCTTATTTTTTATGTTATTTTTCATTATGATATATAACCAATTCTATATTCTAAAAGAGGTATTTTTGCTTTGCAGATGAACTTCTTTGTTATCGGCGATTCGGAGGCGGTTGCTTTTCGCCGCGCAGCCGAAAAATTGGAAGCCAAGTGAGTGATAAAAATTAAAGTAGATGCTCGAGCGGCAGATGTATCGAGGAAACTCCTGAGATTATTTGAGATTTAGATTTGACAACAGTAGATATTTTGCTGTTGTTAGGACTGACCACATTTGCTTGGAGGAAAGTAGCGTTGTCGGGAGCAGAGGGAGTATCTCTGATTACGGATAACCCGAACGCGGATTGGAGCAGAATTCCGAGGTTGATGCAGGAAGTAGAGTTAATCTGTCGTCGAGCCAGAAGATGACGCAAAGAAGTATATTTACTGTTGCCCAGCATCAAGGACATCTATGCGTTCAATGAGCACACTTTGAACAGGAAGAGGTTGAAGCATCTGGTCCCATTAATGGAGCAGGATCCGTTATTTCAGAATGACCATTTGCGGGAGTGTTCCCGTCAAATATACGACAGGAACCTAGCTCTGAAGAAACATCGCACGAAGTATAGGTTTCTCATGATACATCATGGGTTTAACCACTTCGCGCAAGATAATTGCCACTTCTCAACTCGGGATGCACCACATGCCCGGTTCTTGAGGAAGGACAGCGACGACTTATTTTTCCCCACAGTCCTGTCAGATGGCATTCATTATACTATGGCTTGTATGGAGTCGTTCTTTGATTCCATCGAAATGACATGTCCATAGCTTCAACCCCGAAGGAAGGCAGCTGTGCTAATGGTGGATGCAGCAGTGGGGGAGTATTCTGCTCCTTTCCCAGACCCTGTTGGTGCGTTGGCGTTGCCTGGTTCTCCTGTGTGTTCGGCACTGGCTGATTCTCCGATCAGTACGTTATTGTAGGGCCCCTGATAAGTCTATCAAACAGTTGGGCCTAGACCTCAGGTAAAATAGCAGTTTGTCAATTATGGAAAAGAAGTAAAAATCTTACTGATAAATATAAAAAGTCTGTGATAATTCATTGTATCAATATCCATTATTAAGCAATAAGACTTGTAAATAAACTATATATTATATTGTTAATTATATAGTATTAATAGACTAAATATGTGTGTTTGTACATTTGTATGTGTGTATTTATGTATATAATATTTGTGTGTAAGTATGTGTGTATAGGTGAGTTGTGTCATATGCGTGGTGTGAAACGGGATATAAGTTTAGACGAAAACCATATGATATTTTTCACATAAACAAGTGTAGCATAGATAATTGTGTAAAAATGAATAAAAACAAATAGTAGTAAGGAGACAAGTATGCCGCTCTCTGTTTCTCTACATACATATTGTGATGCTTCTTGCGTCTTCATTTTCAGTATATATGCTATGAAGGTTATCAAAATAATAATTTGAAATGAGAGTTTTTAATGGAGATAATAGTGAAATAGAATTTATTGCTTTTTATGTTTATATCTTTTGCTCAAGACTTATTTTATTATTCTAGATTTGACTTTTTATATACAAAAAGTTTATATAGTTGGTATTTGAGCCCTCTTTATCTAACTACACAAACGGCGAACATGTTGTGCGCAAGTTTAGGAGAAGTTAAGTTCTGAGGTGTTCTAGGTCTACCCCCCGGAGTTGCAATGACGTCTTTCCACCCAATATATGAATCGAGTAATAAGTCGGGATTTATAGAGAAGGAAGACCTCATGCGACCCATAAAAGAACTCGACTTAGAATTTGATGGAATTCTCTGTGTCTTTTGTAGGATAGGAGCATCTCTTACGCAAGTAACTATGTCAAAATACCCAGTTATACTTTGTGAATGTATGGAATTTTGTAGTGTGATGTATATATAAATTGGAGGATACATTTTTTATAATAAGAATATTTATTACTGTCTCTCAGGATCGTTTTGAAAAACTTGTGTGTGACAGAACACTTTACGTTGACACCTGACATGGTTTATCATATTATACTTGCTTTCTTCATAGTTACAATATTAAGTCTATGTGTTTATTCTAATATGCAAAATATAGAAGTGAGTAAGTATAGTTTAACTTTTCTTTGGTCGATTAAATACGCTTTTAATAATAAACAGATTGTGCTTCTCACGTTTTATTGTGATCTGTGTGTTTTTCTTCGAGAAATTAGTGTAGTTATATATATTACATATCTCTCATGCTTTCTCTATATACGGTTATGAAGTAACGAGGGAAAAGTCTACATTGTATATATTAAATAGTCACGCCTTTCCAAGCTGCGGTTTTCCAAAAAGCGCTATTTTTCTTTAGAACCCAGATTAAGTTTGCGGAGGTGGATTTTTGAGGTTTATACTTTGTTATTGAGTGTGAAGTCAGAAATTACATTTCTCGTGGGGATCAGCTTACGCCTCATGGGCGCCTCTTAAATTGAGTTCTTTTGTGCGGAATATAATAGATTGAATTTATATTTTATCCCCCTTCTTTACCTTTAGTTTACCCAGTTCTGGATTTGTTTAGCGGAATTGAAGATCATGTCTTAGTATGACTATCTGCGGCGAGTAATGTCTAATGTGTTGTATGATTTGAGATTTTGCTCTAATAGCTATTTTGTCCTGAAATGGTTAAGTTAAATTTTGCTTTTCATTATGCATTTTCTAGATTTATAAATATATTGAACTGATATTATATAATAATGATATTTTTATGCAATACTACTGGAAACTACCATAGTTTGTGAAACGTGTGATGACTCTTGACTTTTGACAGTGCAAGAGCCAGAAGTTTTATTCCGACTGAATTTTGGACTTAACATAAATAACAAATTGCATTAGTTTTAAGATATAAATTGACAGGGAAGACACGCATCTCTACTTTAGTTTTGATAATCTATGATTCGAGTCTCTCTAAAGTTATATTAAATATATTTGTTTTTTTATCCTTACCGCCACGCCGCCAAGTTTCTATATATTATTTAATAAATCCCCTGTGAAAACAGTACATAATAAATCTATTCAATGTACATTATAATATTTAAACAATGGAAAGTATTATCATTAGTGTTTATTATTATCTCTTGTGGTGAGGATAAGTACTTTCTGGTCACGATTATTTGACGTATTGCCATCTAGATTGAATATTGGATATAATTAAGAATAAGGGTCATTGAGTAATAATATTAAATAGATTGAAATAGTGATTAATAATCTAACATAATAACGAATATTATTATGAATCAGAGATGGAACTCTGATATATTTCTGATATTTAATGATAGTTTTAGTCAACTTAATATTTTGTATACGTGATCAAGTGATTTTAACTATATTTTAGATAAATTGTTCATCATCTAAATAATATTATTGAATATTCTAGTGATAAGTATTACTTATTCGTAGTATAGTATTGATACAACTTAAATTAATTTGTGCATAGATATAAATTAGTGATCAGATTACTGTATAATTAGAATAATTGTACACATTACTGTATTTTGATGGTTGATAAGGTCATATTTATATTGTGAGGCAAATATTTATAACGAATTTTATTCAGGGATAAGAAAATTTCTATATAGTATATAAGACTAGAGAATTATTTACCAGAATATATCTATACGTATTATATTGGAATTTTTTAATAACTTATCAAAATTAATTAAACACCAATGTATGTGCACAGTTAAACGAGCTTATGCAGCGATACTGATACCGAATATTTGATAGATTATATATCAGAATTTTTTGAAAAACATTTTTCAGATTTTGGTTGTAAGATATAGTTTTTTTTACATGAATATAGTATGAGAACTTTTTCAGATTAGTGATTAGATTCTATTTTATCAGAATTTAGTTATGCGTAAATATATTTCAGTAGATTCTATATTATTAGGCATTATCTCAATATAGTCATAGGAGAATGAAGTTTTTACAGATTTTGGAAGAAATGATTTGCTAAAAAAGCCTCGAGCGCCGAAAGCCGTACTGAGTCGACTAAAGTGAATGATATTCAGATATCTAAAAAATGTTAGTTGAAGGATTCAAAATCTAGATGAATACAAAGTGAGAGCTATTAGGGCATATGTTAAAAGATCAGACGGCTTTTCTTGTTCTATGCTGACATGCGTGCTTCCAACATGAGGAAAGTGTAGATAACTAGCAGAAATAGTTGAACGAGACGGGAGTATCATGAAAGCACACTCCTCAAAATCGGGAATCCATCGCCGCCCCCTTAACGTTCATAGATATCATAGATTCAGAGCCAGCCCTGATCAAATGTTAATTATAGCACAGTCATAGGAAAACCTGATTGAGGAAAGACGAGGAAGAAAGCCAGAATCCCAGAGTGTTAAGTTGAGAGCAAATAGAAGGCCGAAAAGAGCCTTTTAGTTGGACAAGAATTATCTGGAAAGTTTATATAAATTAAGCAAAAGATTCTTAAGATTTAAAATGTTTGAGGCAAATTTTATTCAGTATATAAAAAATAACACAATTTATACTCATATTCTCATCACACACTAACACACACACACACACAACACACACACACAACACACACACACACACGCACACACACCACAAACACACACACACACTCACACACACACCACAAATAATATAATATATATATCTATTATTATATATAAATAGTAGTATAAGAGTATATTATATATTATTATATTAACTTAATCTCGATTTAACCTATTTTTATTTAATATACATCTGTTTAATATTAATATAGACATTTTCGTTTTCTCCTTTTGATTCGCTCACGGTAAGATATGCTATCACATTTTAGCACGAATTTCTTCCAAAAGAGACCCCGATTTCGTACGAAGTTACTTACTTACAAACAATTCGAATCAGCTGTTGTGATACCATCAACTTTTGTATGATGCAAAAAATCTAACAAATGTAATTACAAATAATTAAATGGTCAATTTAAGACGTCTCAGAAATAGATAAAATAAATTACATTAGAGTTGCTACGTGCAACGTGTTCAATCAAATCAACGGCCTACCACGTCTCCATATTGTGTAACTTTGCTTAAGCACGGCCTAAATTGGACTTTTTTCGTATATGATAGTTGACAAAAATGAATGTAACACCAAGAATTCTAAGTTTCAACACAAATGGCAAAAATGAAAACAATTACAATTTCAGATTTACGATATATTGCATTTAGCTTACGAACGAAGAAATGGCCTGAGTTTGCGTTCTTTTTGTTAAAATGGCAAAATGCTGAATTAGACTGCTAGCAAAATGTAAACAAAACAAATACCGACAGAAAGCAGAATTAATATTGCATTGTCCAAAAAATAAAAAGAAATCTTACTAAACATCCGAACCATTGATTAGACATTGTGTTGCAAAATCATTTATTTTTTGTTACTCTCACTATCAGGATGGTCCTCACAACTATTCATTGTTTGAAAGAAAAGTAAAACTTAGAAATCGCGTCCGTGCACGAATTCTGCTAAAAGCAGCATATCTTACGAAGCGAGTAAGCAAAATAAGAGCTAAAACGTCTAGGTAAGTATCAAAATACGGCACACACTCTGTGGTTATCTCTCAAACATTCAAAATGTTCAACGCGTTTTCAAAAGGAAAACATCATACACTTTCCTCATCCGAAATGTATAGCCGAAGACGTTGCGATTGTTCATAAGCAAATTCTAATTTTTTTTTTAACCCCCTCCTCCATCACCCACACTCTCTCCAGTAAATCAAACCATCCACCCCTCCACACCCATCCCCTCACACTATGAAATTTAATTCTTTATAAACATTACTTTTACAAACCCTTCCTGTTCTGCATTTTTTCCCTACAACGATAAATCTAACACAATCCATTTGTCAAATAAATAAACTTTGTTACTCAGAAAAATTACACATTGTTTAAGTTTTGCAACATTCCGGAAAATTACACACACAAAACATGTCTCACCAAGTATAACATGATTTAATATAAGTAAATAATAGTATATATATTTTATTATTTATATAATTAATATATATAATAATATTATAATATATATAGTATATAATCAATTTAATATAATTATATAAATAATTTAATAATAACCTATATTATATAATATATAAATAATATAATTATATATATATATAAATAAAGTTTAGGTGATCGTAAATATCGGCAACTTTACATACCATACTACACTCACAAATTCAACCATAACGATACTTCAAAATCACAACCACCGATACCAAAAATACCGAACCGATACCATACATGGGTCAGTATGCTAAGCAACTAATGTGCCACCAAAAAAATCGGCGAGTGGATAGACACTTGAGAAGAAATTAGGAGTGAAATACAAAGGTCTTTTTGTAATTGTGAAAGTAATATCTGAAGGAATGGTATAGGAAATTGAAGGCAAAGGCAAAGACAAAAAAGTAAAAGCAGAATCCACCAGCATACTAAACCAATATTTAAAAAGAAGAATGTGGAACCTGTCCTATGAAGCGCTTGTGATTGTGAGCAGGTATCCCATCCGCACTCCGCATCCTCGCATCGCGGAGTCCTCACATTATTGAAATCCGTTCTTATCCTGCCATCCGCTCCTTTTCCTCCTACTTCTCGCTAATGTGCCCGATTTACCCAATACTTCACTTGCAAGGCCCAACTATATAATCTTTCCTTACATTAATGTTATATCTGAAGATGAATTGAACGCAAACTTGAATGAAAACACTTAATCCATATAACTTGTCTGTACATGCTGAATCAATCTCACAGAATGAGTCCATAAAATTTGAGTCTACGATCACATGAGTATAGCGTGTCAAAAAAATCAGCCGCCGTCACAGCTTCGTTTCTCCGGAAATGCCATAATCTACGTCAAAGTAAGCATTTAAACGATTGCACGATTAGCCACACGGATGAAATCCATTAACAAAAAATGAAAGGCATACCCGATGTTGAGAAAAAAGCTTTGTTGAAAAAAACCCTCCAACTATTGCAATACTAGATCCCGTTAAAGGACCCAGTTTTTTTGTAAACCACAATATGGTAGAACATTAAATCGTCAGCTTTTATGTAGTGAAAACAATTCATTCCCGCCATTATTAATCGCACGTGGTGAACCGGGATTAGCGGCTTCCTCAATAATAGGATTGAAGCTCCTAAAGTAAATAAATAACAACCACTGACGAATTTTCACAGATTATGTACATGAAGAAACACACTCGCAATTACCAAAAATGTAGTGCACAGAGTTACACTATCACCAAGAAAACATAGATAAAAATATCCAAAGTGTGAGGTTTCAACACTAACAAACTAGATCGACTCACCGCCTTAACGAAAACCACACTGCAAAATACTGGCTGTCCTCCAACAAGTATTCCAAGTAGAAGAGATATTTTAGCAAGCTGTCTATATAACTGATGAACAAAGAAATAACAGACCTCCCTCAATCAGAAAGCAGAAAATGATGTTCTCGAGCACAACTTTCCTAGATTTGAATTGTAAATAAACTTAGTGCAATAAATGAATATAATCCATTGTAAGATCTCTTTCATTAAGGTCGGAGTTGGGAAAGAGGTTGGAGGCAGCAATTTTAAGAAGTATGGTCCACTCCCACCCCTGGAACAATATGTATATTATAGATGTAGCTAAACTCGAAATAATATATATTATATAATAATAGTACATAAATATATATATAATATATATATACTATAATATATATATTGTATAGTATGATAGATATTAATAATATATAATACTATATATATGGTATATTAGTATAATATATTAATACTAATAATATATATAAAATATATACTATATAGTGTTTATACATTAAACGATAATAATCTCAATATATATAAATATTATATATATATAATATTATAGCACAATAATAATATATATATAATATATACTTAAAACTATATAATAATATTAATATATATATATAAATTATATCTAAATAATATATATATATAATATATAGTATATAATATAATAAATATATGATAATTATAATATATATATAATAGTATTATATATATATATATATATGTTATTAGTATATATATATATCAAACCCGCATCCCGGATGTTTGAACAAACATCGCTATCCGCTATCCCATGCCGCATTCCTCATTAGCGGATCGAAAAAATGGCATCCGCATCGACTACTGTGACTGCACAATAGAAAAGACTCCGAGACCGGATAAACAATAGCTTATGCCCTGAGAAATTTAATCACCAACATCACACTCGAAGAAGAAGTGCAAAAACTTAAAGGAGGCGTGGAAAGTTAAAGCGCAATGGTCACAAATAAAATCAGGGAAAGTGATGCAGTAGTACAGAACAGATCAGAGTGGACACACTATTATGTGTAGAAACTCAGACAAAATCCCGAATTGATCTTTTCCCAAATTGAACTACTACTGAAATATGGACTGGCTCCATATGAATAACGCTGATATTTGAAATATAAAAATTTTAAGAGCCGTTAAAGTTTCCGGAATCCAGTTACACAATGGGAGTGGTAGTAACTAGTAAGCGGTGTAAATAAAGTAGTATGCAATACCATTGATGACCTGGCAGAAGGAATAAGTATCAAGAGATATAAGGCAGTCAGAGATTCGCATAAACATGTATAGTTTTTTGGGTGATCTGGGAACTCGAGAGGATAGACTGAAATCTATGCTATAAAACGCAGGTTGTGTAAAAATCCAGAGAAAATGGTTAAATCTATTTTACATGCACGACCATAAGATGAAGAACGTCCCAAGGATAGAACCTACTCTCTACCGACAATTATATCACGCAGACCAGTGCCTAAAATAATAAATGTTCAAGGAAACAATTTTAGATTATGAAAGGTGGACTGAGGCAAGAAGAATACCGGCACACAGACAGTACTGTGTTTTTTTTCATTTAAAGATTGGCCTTAGAATCTCTGAGAAAGGAGCGTCGTGTGTAGATTGACGTTTGTCTATTAAACAACTAATTTAATAGTAAATTAAAGTCGCCTCCAACCGGGAAGAGTCCTTAAATTCCGTATTCTTAGTGACTGACAAGAATCAACTTAGTTGTCGTGAGGTTTAAGTTTCGGCAAGTTAAAGACTTTAAGTTGAGAAAGGTTTGAGTTCTTTTAAAGCGTAAAAGTTTATCATCTAAAGAGTGAGCCTAACACTCATCAATGGTAAAAGCTAAAAGCCAACGATCCCTTGGAATGGGAGTTGGATTGGAAGTGTGAACTCTTGGTGTGGATACGCAATCTGTCTGTATTGAGGCACATCCTGTCGTAGCCAGAGCATAAACTGTCTGATTCCTGTAAACTATCCTCCGTGGCGTGCAAATCAGCTGTATAGAAGTTAGAGGAGTTGCAATCATCCTGTTGTGGTGCGGTTCTAGTAAGAGGCAGAACTATTGCTTCCGTTCGTTGTTTGAGGTATGCCAACGAAATCTGTACTTTCCGGTTCTCTCTAAGATGTCATCATCCTTTACAATTGTAGCATTCTGGTAAAAGATCATCGCGATTGAGGCCGCTAGATCCCGAGTGACTTAGTTAGCGAGACAAACCTAGGGTAACAGCCTGGCTGAGCATAATCCGAGGAGCGTTTAGAGTTATAACGCTGTGTACTTGCAACGGTGTCTACTAGTGTTTAAGTGGAAAAGAAAGCTCACACAGGCATTCTTTAAATATATTATATTTTGTATTATATTTTGTAAATATATTTTAAGATTTATTAATTTTATATAATAAATAAGAACTGAACACACATTTCGTTAATATACTGCACTATAATTTGAAGCTTGTTGTGTTTCTCATCTTTGGTAATATTGACTCTCCAATCTAAAAGCAGAACTTTATTAACTTAACTTGCGGCTCAAGATCGACCCCCAATTTATAACAATACTACTATAACATATATACTTATAATATTATAACTATAATATACACCTATATATATATATATAATATATATACTAATATATATGTACTTACTAAATATATATAATATACATGAGTTACTATAATGTATATTATACATTAATACAATAAATAATTTAATATAATTACCTTATATAATATATATATATACTAATATGTACATATTAAATAAAAGTACCTCACACCTATAACTCTCACTACTACCTAATATATTAATAAATATATATATATATAATAACATATATAATATAATATTATATATATATAATATATACTCCATATATATATAGATATATACATATACTATATATATATATACTATAATATATATATTTATATATATATAATATATAATATCATATATATAAATAATATATACTACCATATATAATAATATTTATGCAGTTTTTAGGGTACCCAAGCTGAATTATTATTTCATAAAAAAATAGCGAAAAATATATATATTTATATCTCATTTATATATTAAAAAAAGAAAATATCACGCAACACCATTACAAATTAACCCTGCTACTGATAAGCAAACAGAGGGAGAATAGCATACATTTTGTGCTCATGAGAAATGGAGTAATACTAAAGCTAGTGCAAATTCCAATTATTAGGTAATTCATTAAAAATCAATTATGAATAACAATTGGTCCGACATTGTTGAAACGATAATAAAAACTAAACAATGGGAATCTCTAAATTAACGCTTTATAAATTTAATTTGACATGAGAACTTAAATTTAACAGTACTTATATATATACTAATATATTACTAATATATTATATATATATATATATAGTAGGTATATTATTTATAATATAAATATAATAGTAATATATTATATATAGATATATAGCTTATATATATATATATACTATATAATAAATATATTATAGTATATATAGAGTATATAATATAACTCATATATAGATATATATAGTATATAATATTATAAATATAAAGATAATAGTAATTATATTTATATACAGGACAGATAAGGAAAACATTGATACAACCTCGTAGACACGCCCACCAAGACTTCCCCAAACTGCTTTGATGCACAAATTGAAATAAATATTTGCAAAGTTTCATGTTTCTTCTTGAATAGCTTGATCGCTTATTATTTAAATCTTAGAACGGCTTGGCATCTTCTACGAGTCAATGAAATATCCCTGGCTGTTTCTGGTAACCGGATGCAAACAATTAAAATGAATCTAGCCCACACATGGTTACAACAACCGTTGATGCATCAGCGAAAAAAACTACTAACAAAGTCTGAAGCGTAATGTTTCCACCACTGCGCTGGAAATCATGACTTATAATGATGGACATGACTGACCAAGTGTGTCTTGGCTTTGATTAGCTCTACGTAACTCAGAAGAACACCCTCATCAGAAACCATGTGACCAAGAAAAGTGAGAGCACCCAAATACGTAAAACTATATGATAACTATATACATATATATATATAAATATATATTAATAAATAAGTAACTATATATATATATTATATAAATAATATATATATACTAATAATAAATAAGCTCGTTAAAAACTAATTATATGTAAGAAAATATATACTTCTTCACTGCTTCCCATAATATATACGCCCAACACTACTATAATAACTATATATATATATATATATTATTATAATATATATATATCTATATAATATTATATATAATAGTAATATATATATAATATATATATATATATATATTATAATATACTGTAATATATAAATACCTATATTATATATATATAAATATATAATAAAATAAAAATAATATAATATAAAATACGTAGTATAAATATAATTATATAATAATATAAGTATATATAATCTATCATATATAATAATAGTATACATTATATTATTATAATATATATATTATATAATAATATATAATATACTATAATTATATTATATAAATATAAAATATATATCATACTACTATATAATATAATATAATAATAAATATATATATTTAATATATAAATATAATATCCTTCAAAACAAATGGCTCCTAACGTTTTTTTTTAGCAATTAAAATTAAGTCTAATACTAATATCTGTCACAAGTCTCATATTAGCGTGGCTTAAAATCTGAAAAACTTCCTTTATTGGTCTCTCCGGATGCCTTCCCATCCACATATCCCTGATAAAACGAACAACAGTTAAGCAATATATATTAAAGCGTTTACCAGCGATTCTTGCTGCATATATATTATATAATATATTATAAATAATATAATATATATATATATATAGGTAGTTTATAATGTATATATATACACTATATTAATATAATATAAATATACTAATATATATAGTATAATAATATAGTATTAGTATATATATATAACTAATTAAATAACATATAATATATATATATAATTTATAAAAAATATAATACGTAAGTATATAGTATAGTATATAGTATATATAGTATAATATATATATATAGTAATATAAATACTATATATACAATATATACAATATATAATATAAGATCGTTTAATCATATATATTATATAGATATATATATATATATATATATAACCTAGTATACTATTAATATATATATAATAGTAGTATGTATAATTATATAAATTAAATATATATAATATATTAAATATATAGATAAATATATATATATAGTATATATAATATATTAATAATAATATAATATATAAATATATATATATATATTATATATATATGAGTAAATATATATATATAATATATATAAGAAATATATTATATATCTATATATATATAATTATATATATATAGGTATATAAATATATATAATTAATATATATCATATTATATATATATAATGTAATATATATATATTATATAATAGTATAAAATATAATATATTAAATAATAATAATATATATATAGTATATAATATATATACCTATATATATATATATTAAATATATATATATATAGTGATATAAATATAATATTTTACATATAATTTTTGTTTATAATAATTATAAAATCTATATATATAATAATATAATATATAATATATAATTACGTAGTATATATATATATATATTATAGTAGGATATATATATATAATACCTATATATATATATATATATATAATATATAATAATATGGTAAATGTCTAGAAAGTGTATCGCACTTCCAGTACACGATTCTAATCATTTTAAAAGATGTTATTAAAATACTGAGGAAAAAGTAAAAAGATATTGATATATTTTTTTCCACTTCACACTAAGCGAACAAAATTAGTATTAATAAATATTGGAATAAATATTGACTTATTAACAAAGTTTGTAAAGCCATAATTAGGTGAATTTGTATAAACGCCACAACTTATTCTCAAAACTTACAATACTACGAAAAAGGAATACATTGCTGAATGCTGGTCCAATTAGTGCAGAAAATGTAAAGAAGAAAAAATACAATAAAAATTAAAAAAAATATATAGCTCAAAAACTACAATAAGTACAGCGAAAGGAATACATTTTGGAAATTCTGGAAAAATTTGGATTGAAATGTAAAAAAAAAATATGCTCGAAATAGAAATTTTCGAAAAATAAAATTTAATATGATTAGAGAGCCTATTAGAGACCTTTTATTGTTACTCGTTAATAAAGACTTTCTATTAAATTTTGCTTAATTTTTTACTAAGGAATACCCCAAGGTATTAACGCACCGCCGATGGCAGGAGTCGGGTCCTCGGCCATCCGGGAACACGGGTAGACCAATCCCCCCCTCCCGGGAGGTCTCCTGACCCCCGCTCTATAGATTTGTGTCCGGATGTTCCCCGCGCCCCCCCTACGGTATGGAAAAACGTCCCCCCCTTGTTCGCCCGTCGCTCGAGCCCCTACAGCCGGGTTGTAATACCTTTACAAATAATCATATAATATATAGTATATATCCTATATATACTAATAAGTAATATTATATATATATATATATATAATTATAGTAAATACAGAATATTATATATATATATAAACCACATATATATATTATAATATAGATATAATATATCCATATATATATATCTCCCCTGCTCCTAAAAAATAAAATAGCCAAATATTTTTATTTTTTTATTTATTATTTTTTTACATTTTCCTAACTAAAGTTACAAGGATTCCCAAAATGTATTCCTTTCCGCTTTAGCTATTTAGTTTTTGAGATTTTTTTTTTTTTTTTTTTTTTCTTTTTTTTACATTTTCCAATAAAATTTGCCAGATTCCAATCATGTATTCCCTTTCCCATTAGCTTGTAGTTTGAAAGATGGACGTATGATAGTTGATGTCTTTAAACGCAAAGTCACCATTCTATTAGTATATAAGAAAGTAGTATATAGTATATACTAATGATATATATATATATATAGATATATATAAATAAATAATATATATATAATAATAATGGTATATATATATAATTAAATATATATAATATATATACTTATATATATATATATATATTATATATATATAATAATAATATATAATAAATAATAATATATATATATATAGTATATATTTAAAACAGTGAAGCTCCATATTAAATCAATATTAATCTCTTCTTTTTTCTGTGTTTTATTTTACAAAAAAAAAAGGTAAAAAAATTAAATTTCTCAAAATATTTAGATCAATTACTAGATATTTACCTATCACATTACTACTAACTCAACCATATATATATATAGATGTATAGTGGTATATATATAGAGGGTATATATATACTAGTATCATACTATATGAAATAGTTATAATAACTATAATATATAATATATATATAGTTAATATATAATATATAATTATAATAGATATTTAATTATATATATATATATATATTATATATATGATAAACACCTGTATATACATATAAATATATATATATTATATATATATATATATAATATATATATATTATTATACTTATATTATATATATATAAATATAAGTAGTATATAGTAGAAATATATATATGATATATAATAATATATTATACCGTATTATATATATAGGTATATATTAATAATATATATTAATATATAGTATATATATATGATATACCCTAGTAATATATATATATAGGTATATTATATATTATATATATATATATTAAATATATATTATATAATCTATATATATATTTATATATAATATATATAATATCCATAATATATATAGGTAATATATATATATAATTATATACTATTTATAACAGTAAATATATAATAAATGCAATAAAGTTATATATATATTATAATAATAATATATAGTTATATAATATATATATATATATATATAGTATAGTATTAGTAATGATATATATATATTATATATATTTAACAGATATACAAGAAGATTATATTAAATATACTACTATATAAATATAGTAATTATATTTATATATGAAGTAGATATATATATATATATATATATATATATAGTAAGTATTATTTAGATATATTATATATATAGTAGTATCAATCACTATATACAGCATTATATACTATATAATATATATATAGATACTATAATATATATATATTATAATATATAATATAAAATACATACATATATAAGTGATATATATTATTATATATATATATCACCTATATATATATATATATTATAATATTAATATGATAATAGTAATAGAATATATTATATATAAGAATATATATATACTAATAATATATATATATACTAATATAATATACAGTAATATATAATAAACTGATTATATTATACATTTATATATATATATATAGCTATATTATTAGAACATATATATATATATATATAATATATATATATACCTATATATATATATAACTATATATGATCGTCGGAGATTCACGATCCCAATGGATCACGATATATAAATTCCGATCCCGATCCCTATCTGAAAACTTTAAGCACGAAAGCTAAGGTTCGAAAAATCTCGGTATTCTGATCCCGATTTGCCGATTGGTTCTATAGCGCAATTATTATGTAATTTAGCTGAAATATTTTGCATAATATTCACAAAATTTTAATGGTAAATGCAAACCAGCACTCAACAGGTCCGATTTTATTGTCAGAGTAGCATAATTGTCAAGAGCTAGCACACACGTTAAACACGGAAATCTAAAACTATTCACTATTCGCATCAACAATCCGCATATATTGCTATTAATTTAGTATGTAGAAAAATTCCTAAGTAAAAGTTTTGCAACTCGTTAAATTCTATTTCCTCTGATAAATTCATTTAAAAAACCTCTAAAGAATTTAAAATAACTAGAAGAACTTTTAACCTTTGACAAAAAATTTCAACCTTCTGCCGAAAAAATTACTTTAAAAAAGTCTAAGAAAAAGATTACTTTTAGATATTATTTAAAGAAGGTGAAGGTTTAATCTAATTCATTTATCGAAGTTTTGTAATTTTTTAAAAATTAGAAGAATAGTAAAAAATTTAAAAATTTCAATTTAGGTAATCTTTTCAATTAAAGTATATTAATAATAGCTGCAATATTTGCGCTTTAATTAATAAAACAAAATATTCTTAATAATAACTCATTGCTAATTACTGTAATATATTCCTTTTTAAATTATTGAAGAATGAATGTTAATATGACTAATTATATTAAATTCTCAAAATTAAAAATTCAAAACATGTGGTAAAAAAAAAATTCAGCTATTTTAGGTGAAAGGTAACTTTACTTGGAACTGTGGATTTTTCCATCTAAACATACTCTCACTGAAGACACAAGGTCTGAAAGATGTATTTCATAAGATTATTAAATTTAAGAAATCAAGTGGATACTCCTGTAAAATAATAAAGTATATTTGTTTAAATGCAATCATAATGTTAAAGTATGCTATTAGACAAACTTTTTAAAGGTAAATTCAAAGTAAAGATAATAAACAAGAAACTACTCTGGTTTTAGTTTGATTTTAAGATAGTATAATACAACTTAGTTTAGAAACTTACAGGTTTCATAAAATATACAGTTTAGTTAGCATAGATAGTTTAATTAGCTTTTAGTTTTAGACTATTTTTTTTCTTGTTTTTTTAGCAATTTATATTCTCAATTTTACCATTCCTAATAAATTTAAAGTTTTTGTTATTTTTATAATTGTTATGATTATTATTATTATTATTATTATTATATTATTATTATTATTATATTATTATTATTATAATTGTTATCATTATTATTGTTCTAAAAATGGTGATTTTAAGTTAGTGAGTAAATTAATTAGAATTTTTTTTTTCGGTATCGCCAATTTATCAAAATTCATTTTTGGTCTTCTGTTTATTTTTGATTTATTTATATCTGATTTTGTTTGTTTAAGGTTTGTTCTTGTGGTTTTAAGGTTGTTGTGTAGTGTGTGTCAGTGTGTGTTGTGTGTGTTAGTGTTGTGTGTGTTGTTGCAGTTTGAAAGACTGGACGGGGAAGACGTGGAGGTGGACGGGGGTGGGTGTTTTCTATTGACTTTGCCAAACCTCCTGGCCTGCGTGCTAATAATAAATTGAATATCCACCTCTCTAACTCTCAACTAACATTTTATTATTACTGAGACCCAGCTATCCAATGATTCTTTCTCAAATAAACTTAATATCATCAACTACAACTTGTTTTAAAATTTCCGACTGAATGGTGCGAGTCTGTCCCATATAAACATTGAATAACTAACAAGCTACACATTGGAAGTTGCTCAAGAATTTGAAAGAGAAACTTTTTCACTACTATCAATAATCCTAATATTTTAGCATTATTTACGAAACAAGATTGTACACGCCATTTTGACTTTCTTACTACTCTCATGAGGCTTGTTACTTCTTCCCATCCAATTCGAGGTTCTCTATTTTGGGAATTTTAACGTTCAACACACTGAGTTGTTAGGCTCCTTACATACCGATGAGGTGGGAAGGAGGGCAAAATATTCAGTATTCTCAATGATCTGGAACAGCTAATTAAGAAATCTACACACATTCCAGATCGAACAAACCAACTCTTGAACACGCTCGACTTAAGCTTCATCACTACTCCTTCTCGATATAAATACACCATTTTCTCTCTTATCGGTAACTCTGACCCCAATCTCATACCTCTTAATTGTAATAATTTCTCTTCAGCAGCTTCATCATGCCCTAAATGTACTTTTTGTCACTTTAATCGGCTAATTGGGCATTGCGTCTCTTCTTGATAACTATTCTAGAGAATGAATCCTGTTTTGACTCTGAGGGCGCTTCGGTCACTGCTGAAAAGGTAGAGGCCGTGATCACCGATGTTCAACCTACTCCCTATGCTTTAATACTAATATATTTCCTCAATACTGAAAGCGTGCATGTGTCCAGCCATTCCCGAAAAAAGTAGCCGTTCTGATCATTCAAACTATTGTCGTATACCTCTCTCCTGTATTCTGTCTAAAATCTTTGAAACTCTCCTTAACTCTCATTCCTGGCGATCTGGGCAGTCCCACCCTTCTTCAGATCTAGTAGTTACGTCGCTCGAGGTTAACTGCTGACATATTTTCCTGTCTCACTGACTTATCGTCTTCTGCCCTTAGGGACTACGGCAAGTCTTGAGTGTTCAATGGCAAACATATCGAAAGCTTTCGATCGAGTATGATACGTGTCACTGCTCTCTAAGCTCCCTTCCTTTGGGTTTCTCCCTTCTCTTTGATTACTCTTATCAATTTTTCTCTCTGATCGCTCCATACCTTTTCTGTTAATTGTGGTGTTCCTCAAGATTCCGTTTTACCTCCATCTTTATTCTTTTTTTCATCAATTATCTCCTCAGCTGCATTTCTGAACTCTGTCACTCTTAGCCGAGATTCCAACTCCCATTTTTGCACTCATTCAAATCTGCTCATCTTTTTCACTAGAATTCCTCATGTCATACAACTTTCCGATTCAATTCTTGCAAATTTGGATGGGATTTCCCTGTGGAGTCACAACAACCTTGTTAGATTCAACTCTTTAAAAGCTGAACTTCTTTTTATCTCCCTCTCTAAAATGCCTCCCAACTTTCCTATCTCCTTCGACGGCTCTAACGTCTCACCTGTGAACAATGAGCAACATAAACATTCTTGGTCTGAACATAAATAATAATTGCCTTGGAAATCTCATATTACAACGGTTGCTAAGGTGTCCTCAAAGAAGCTGGGTGTTCTGTTTAGGGCTCGCGGGAAAGATTTACTCTTGCACAGCTATCTCCAGTTATGATAAGCGCCTTATGCCTCCCTGTGTTTAGATACAGTTCTCGACATTGAGGAACTCCGCTCCACCTCTTTTTTTGGATAGTTGAGTCTAAGACTAAGGGACAAATAAACTGTTCCTACCTTCTAACTCCCTGGACTCTCTATCTCTGCGACATGACTTTGCCGCACTATATCTTTTCTAAATGTATTATAACAGCAGGTTCTCTGGGGAATTGACCGCTCGTATTTCACCACCATTGCGTCGCCCTCGTAGTAAAAATAGTGACTTACTCTCTCATGAATTTTGGCAGTGTGTATGATTGGGTACTCTCGCTCCTTTCCAGGCCACTTCTGTTCTTTGGAACTACTTGCCTTCATTTCTTCTTTATTAATTATTTAATCTATATCTCTTTAATAATCCATTCGCGCCCACATGAGGAAATTGAAAATTTGGTTGGCTCCATATAGGTTCCCATATTCTATTTTGTGTCCCTCTTTAAAATGCTCTGCCCCCTGATTGAGTGACGTATATATATGATATATATATATGAATTATATAATATATATAAGTATAGTATATAATATATTATAGTATATATTAGATATATATATATATATATAGGTAATATATATCATAGTATATATATATTTATAGAAAATATATACTATAATAATATATATTATATAGGATATATATATATATAAATATATATTATAGAAGTAGTATAATATATAATATATATATAATATATAATATATACTATATAATAATATAATATATATATATACATAATGTTATATATAAGTATATATATATATATAATAATAATATTATATAAGGATTATAGAGGATTATATTATTTCTATAAATATATTATTGTATAAAATATATATCTAGTTTAATTATATATATGTATATAATATATACAGGTATATATATAATAAATAAAATATTATAATTATAATAGATATAGTAACATAAAATAACTATAAGAAAATAATGAAGAATGGATGTGTCTGGAAAAATACAGTAATAGTGAAGCTCTTTCATGAAGGAACCACCCCTTAAGGATGAAAAATGAAAATAAGGCAGATACGGAAAATTTATAGGAATATAAAGTACTTTAGACTATCAAATACTGGCGAGGCAGTGTGAAAAACATTCGAAAATCTGCAGAATATTAACAGTAATGAATTAAGAGGTTGAAAGTGAATGTGTGTAGGTTTCATGGTTGCAAGAAGACACTGTTAAATTTTGATATGATATAAAATCGTAGTAATATATGTAAAGAGTAGGAAGTTAGAATAAATATATACTGAGCAAAGAAATGAAATTTACTGATGAAGGATGATTCAAGAACGGACGAGATTGATTATGGATTGGAAGTGTGTAATAAAAGAACGTTTATAGAATATAGTTCAATGATTGAATGCACATATTGATACCCTTAATAAGATAAGGAGATGAAGGAAAACTGTAAAATATAGAACTAGTTTATTGAGTCTAGGAAGATATATGCCTGTATGTTTTGTCAAAAGTGAGTGCTCGATAATGTAGACTGAAGACTGATGGAAAACAAAGTGCGTTAGGAGTTCATAGAGATGTGTGGAATCAAATCATTAACCATTGAAAAACAAAGTGATTCAGAAAATGAGGAGGAATAAGAAGTCAATGTATTTAGATTATGGATTTGCAACAGTCGTGGATGATAGGTTCAAATAGGAAGCTCTTATTAACAGTGTAGTATATATTTGGGTTGGTGGTTAGGTTCGAATGGAATGCAAAAAGTATGGTGTTATATAACGATCAGTGAGCGTGTGTAAGAATAAAAATGGTGTCAATGGTGATTGTTATATTAATGGCGGTAGAATGAGCAGGGTTGTGTTATGTCCTTGGTTATTCAATTGTAATGGATGGGGTATGAAGAAATTAGAGTGGGGTGCAGGAGGAAATGTGTTAATGATTTATAATGAGCAGGTATGGGAGGTCCCCTACCTAGTATAGCGACATGATTGGTTTTAGTGAAGGTGTGTGGTGAAACTCTGAGAGAGAAGTTTGAGATAATTGGCTGAAGAGAATTTGGCTAGAGTTGTAAAAAATAGAGGGGTTTGAAAGTAAACGTAGAGAAAGAGCAAGTCATGTTGATTGTTGAAGTGATGATAGTCCATTACAGTGTTGAAGTCTATGTTAATGTTGAGTCAGCTTAATACAAGTTGTAGATGCTAACGTTAAATATTAGGTATATGTTGGACTGTAGAAAGGAAACGAATGCAGAAGACTACTTATCTCTCTATAGCAAAGTTTTTGTTGAATTCAAGGGAAGTGGGCTGTGAATTAAAACATGCATGTGATGAATTAAAGTGTACTAAGTCTTGAGGCTGCTAGGGTCTTACATTGAGGGTATTACTGTGTTAATGTATAGTAGGTGAGACTATGGTCTTAACAATGAACGTATCGAGACTAAAGTTCAATGTTTCAGAAGCAATCGCGCTTTAGGTATTCTAGGTGTGTATAAAATGATAAAATAGAGGA
>JABUQX010068195.1:17500-18990 GCA_015478945.1 Trachelipus rathkii | reverse complement strand
CTCAATTTGCATCGCATTCACGCGCCGCCCAAGTGCCATTTGATCTTTTTCTCGTTCGTGTCCTTTTCTATTATTCGTATACCTTCATGGGTCCCTTTTTTAAAACCGATATATTTAATCTATACTTCGCTACGTTTATAAGTTTACATTCTTGCATTCCACATTCATATGATTATACTTTTGCCCATTATTCCGAACATTCTGTCTTCTCGTTTTTCATGAATTATTATTATTATTATTATTTATTATTTAATTATTATTATTAATTATTATTATTATTATTATTTATATACTTCATATAATTATAATATAAATAATAATAAATTAAAAATTAATTATATACTAATTATTAACTCACTCATGAATATAATTAATATAATATTTATAAGTACTTATATTATTATTATTATTATTATTATTATTTTATTATTATTAATTAAAAATATTCATAATAATATTCCAAATAATTACAAATATTATTTATTAATTATTTAAATTAATTATTATATATATATATTATTATTATTAATTATATTAATATTATTAAATTAATTATATATAATCTAGATATTAATATATATGATTAGTTGACTATATAATCTTCAAGTTTATAGTTCATTAATCTTCCCAATTAATATATATATCAAGATTATTCCAAATTATTATTAAGTTTTAACTAATATGATTATTTTAAAGAGTCTTGACTACAACATATGCAGAATTCAGTGAAACCTTTAATAGTTAACTTAATGCGCGAAATGAGCCTAATGAATCCATAGAATCCATGGACGAATCAAGTATTCACTCACGTGGGAAATATGACCTTTACCATTCATACCCCATTTACAAATGCCTTACTATACCTATATGTCCTTAGCAGTCACTTAACGTCTATAATCATTACGATACACTTAAACGTACCTTAACGGTAGTAAAAGCATGTTTACAACTCTAAGGACGTAAGTCTGATAAGATTGCGACAGTAAATAGAACCGGAATCGACATCTTAGCGAAAACAGTCCTTTGCGTTCCTGAAAGCGACCCTTACTCTATGGGTAATGTAAAAAACATGTTTTCACTACCCTAAGGACGTATGTCCGCAAGGATTTCAGTAAATACATAAGAAGGACTTATCTCACTTACAGATTAACCAATACGTCCTTACGTCCTTTTGTCCTTTAACGTCACTATCGTCCTTACAGTTCCATCGATCCTTACGTCTTTTCATCCTTTTCGTCCTTACGTCCTTAGGAGATGTAAACATGTTTTACGTCACCCAAGGACGTAAGTCTGAAAGGATATTCAGAATAACATCGAAGTAACCACTTTCGTCCTTAACGTCTTTCAGTCCTTTCGTCACTTGCGTCCTTGCGGTCCTTGCGTCCTTTCAGTCCTTACATTCTTTCGTCCTTTACGTCACTTTTCGTCCTTTACGTCCTTACGTCTTTAGGGTAAGTAAAAACCATGTTTTACGTGCCCTAAGGACGTAA
>JABUQX010068194.1:0-10000 GCA_015478945.1 Trachelipus rathkii | reverse complement strand
AAAATTCTAAATCATTAATTATAATTATATGACCAACAGATATCCGATTCACATCTTAAATATAAATTGTTGTATTAAATTAAAAATTACGACACTTAAGTGAACATTGACTGAATAACAAAATGGCAGGAAAGATTATTATTAGAAGACAAACTTATCACAATTAGCAATTGAACTTTATTTACCTGAAGGTTGTGTCTGTGGAAATATAAAAGCTGTTCTCGTCGGTGGGATAGTTATTGATTCTTTTCGCACTCCTGGTAATAAATAAATAAATAAATAAATGAAAAATAAAAATCCCTTTTAGCAAAAAAGCATAAGACTCGTTTCGTAAACTCAATGTAGTACCTTGAATCTAAGGTTTCTATTGCTGCATCTTTCTTCTCTTCATCGTCATTCTTTGTTTGGTTGTTAAGAAAAGCTTCGCTGTTTAAAAGGAAATGAAAATTCTTTTTTAAAAATAAACAAAAACTCAAACTATATTTTATCATTTTTTATTTTAATAAGTCGATGGTTTAATATTATTTGTAGGATCATTGTCAATCGCAATAGAAGAAACATTTCTTCAATTGTGGTAGCAGTGGTATTTTTTTTTAGTTTCAATATATTAACAAGAGTCGATGAGCATCTAGAAGCAATTTATATATATAAAAAAAATGACAAATCTCTTAGAAGCTTAGGAATATTTTAGAAGCCATTTACTACCATTACAGCTGCAGATGATACTACTATGTAAACCAATTCTACTACTACTACTACCATAATAATAATAATAATAATAAAATAATAATAATAATAAATAATAATTTAATATATAATAATAATATAATAATAATAATAATAATAATAATAGATAATAATAATAATAAAAATTCTTATTACCTAACAATAATAATAATGATTATATTATTATTATATTATTATGTATTATTATTATTATTAATTATTATTATTATTATTATTATTATTATTATTATTATTATTATTATTATTATTATTATTAATATTATTATTATTTACTTTAAATTAAATTTCAGAAACGGCATAAACCGACGATTATGACCTAAAATAAGAATGCTTCATTTCTGTGAACATTTCTTTCATTTCTTGATGTAGAATCAATTTGATGGCTGCAGAAGAACTTCGTCAGTTGAAGAATCTTTCGTTCAGTTTTATTTTTCTGAGAGAGATGGTCGTATTCTTCTAAACTAATTTGGGAGTTATTAATATTATAATATATATAATATATATATATGATATATATATATATATATATATATATATATATATATATATATTAGATTAATTTTATTCTCATTAATTATACTACACAAAAGGGAATTGAGATTATGATTATCCTTTGGTGAACTTTTCCTTGTCTATTCTTTACAGGTTAAATATTTGCCAGTTAATTAAAGTTGCGAATAGCGTTGGTTATGAAAACTGCCATATTTGTGGTATTGAGTGATAATCAAAAACAACAAAATCGTTACTCCCGCTTAGCACTTGTGTCTCTATTCATAACTCGGAAACTGTTTGGTGCTTCGATAACAACTTTCTCCGTAGCGTAGCTACGACTGAATACACAAAACATCAAAACTTCATTGGAAAAGAAAAATCGTGACCGTAAAGGCGTAAACCAAAGCTGAATGTCAGTTTCATTTACACTCCTACAAAGATGTTCCTCAAAAAACATAGAACTGCTACAATAAATAAAACTAGATATCCATCTTTAAGACTGACTCTCTCTTTTCATAAAAACTGTTCTATAGAATTTAACAAAATCAGCATCCTTGGATGGTCTGCATTTTCTATGCCTTACAGCAAGAGATGTGTATTTTAAGTCCTAAAATCTATACAGCTGAAAACTAGAGCGTGAATCTCTGATGGTCTGAGTGAACATATCTTGGTATTCAAGTAGCCACGAAATGGTCGAATACTTAAGCAGGTAAGTATCATAAGGCTAGGGTGGTCATGTTTATGCTATGCCAAAATGTTGCTTCCTGACAATGATGAGTTCATACTCACAGTCACGACACATTAGAATTGGTTTGAGTACGGATTTCAACGTCTTTCATAGCCAGCACAATTACATGATGTAAATTATCATCACACCTCTTTAGACTATTTTAGAGAACAGGATAAGAAGCAGATCTCCGCAGCCAATATTTCTGAAGCGGTTTTGCAGATACTCTAATATAAAATTATAATAAAGAAATTCTCGAGAGATCACTCGAAAAGTTGTAGGAATATTTTTTCGAAAAGAAAACTTTGATATTTTGCCAGAATGCCCATGAGCTAGAGGAGAAACCAACCATCAAAATTTATGAAAAGAAAACATGGAATACAAATACTTTGAAACTAATACTTCAATTGAATAAACACATATATATTATAATATATATATATATATATATATATATATATATATATATATATATATATATATATATATATATATATATTAGAGTTATATTATATATATATATTATATTATTATTACATATTATTAGTGTTAATATATATTACATATATATATACATTACACATTTAGTAGATTTTATATTATTAATATTACATATTATACATATTATATATATATTATTATTATATTGTTACAGCAGTTGTATATTATTGGCTATTATTATTATGCATATTGGTTACTACATTGGCTATTATTATTATTACATATTATTGGTTATTATTAGTGTATTACATATACATATATTAATACATATTATATATTACATATACATGTTACATATACATATTATAGAAAGTAAATAGATAACTCTCAAAACTGAATGTTCTGCAAGAATAATCATTGACTACGATCACAAACATGACAAGAAATCTGATTGCTATTGGCTGTTATAATATCCCATTAGCCAACCGCGTGAGCTGACACAAAATGTTTTCGTTAACTCAAATAGAAGTTATAAAAACAAAATTTAGCAGTGCCCTATTATATATAAGGTTATGTTATAGCAGAAGGTATGATAGAGCAGAAGAGCATGTTATTACATATATATATATATACATATATATTTATATATTATATATATATATTATTATTATATTATTATTATTATATTATTATTACATACATATTATAGAGTTATTATGTATGGCTGTAATATTATGTTAAGAAAGAATAGTTATATACATATATACATATATATTATTATATATACATATATATACATATTATATAGTATATATATTATATATACATATATATATATATATAAAGAGCATATATATATATATATATATATTTATATATATATATTATTTGATATACAGAAAACAGAATTTTTTTTTTTTGCCGGAACTGAACTTTCCGAACCTGAAAGCCTACGAAGTTCCGGCTGAACCGAACTGCGCTGACTCAGCTACACCTTACATAAACTGCGTTTCCAGAAGCCCGACTGCAGCCCGGACGGGCACATGCTTCGTTTACAGAGCCCGTTTGCGCACTTCTACATCACGTAAACGTCCCAGTCAGGCGCCCGTTGTTAAATCCTCGATTTCGAGAATTAATAAATGGGCGGGCTGCGCAGAAGAATACTTTGTTACAAACAAATCTTTTACAAAACATGTGTCGGAAATGTTTGCCAAAATTTTTTAATATATTTGTTAACTTTTTTATATTAAGGATACTAATATATCGTAACATTTCATAAAATAGATACATATAAGTACAAAGGTTGCAGCCGGTGCTGATGAGGCACCGCCTCTGTTCTCTGATTGGTTAATGTAATCTTTTTCAATTCGTATAGTTAGCCGTTTTTACACAGGGGCTGCACTCGGGCTTCTGGAAACGCAGCTATTTTCTACTTAAAAGTAGTCTCTATAAAATAAATAGTCTCTCTAGAAGTATCTGTCATCTTGTCATATCCATACTGTGAGCTCTTAGTTCTGCAAGCCAAAATTTGGATACTCTTCGAATTGAAAAAAATTACATTAACCAATCAGAGAACAGGAAATTTGAGTACCTGAAACGGCCGAGCGCGCTCCCGTCGGATCAGCTGGCGAATGTAAACAATACTCTTATCATGGGCGTATACAGGGGGCAGGGGGGCCACTTGTCCCCCCCTAAATCTTGGCGAAATAAAAAAATGAACCTATATTTTTGCCAGACGACGTTTTTAAGGGTTTATTAGCTAAAATAAATAACAATCATGAGAATTATATGATTAATAAAGCGATCTCTTGCTCAAAGAAAAAGATACATCAATCGATAGATAATGAAGTAGTTAAATATAAAATATAAATATATTAAAAATATTATATATATATATATATATATATATATATATATATATATATATATATATATATATAACAGTGAATGTGTGTGGGTTTGAAGTTAGTTATGTTATATATAGTAAAATATATATATATAGTTATGGGTTATATATGCTATATATTTATATATATATATATATATATGGTGGAGCATATAAGCAGCAAATATATATAGTTATAGCAAAGATATATATATATATATATATATATATATATATATATATATTAGCATATGTTATATATATATATATATATATATATATATATATATCACCAACCTTTGCCACCCCAAAATGAAATCCCGTAAGCAATACTCTTATATTTATATGTATCTATTTTATGAAATGATACGATATATTAGTATCCTTTATTTAATATAAAAGTTAACTGAAATATTAAAAATTTTTGGAAAGCCCCATTTCCGACATATGTTTTGTAAAAAGATTTGTTTCTAAACAAAGTATTTTTCCAGGCAGCCCGCCCGTTTATTAATTCCCGAAATCGAGGGATTTAACAACGGGCGCCTGACTTTCTGACGTTTACGTGACGTAGAAGTGCGCAAACTGGCTCCGGGCTCTGAACGATGCATGTGCGCCTGTGTGCCCGCCCGGCTGCAGTCGGGCCTGGAAACGTAACTTATATAAAGTTCTACGGGTCTTCAAAGTTTAAAGCTTTTTTCAGTAGCGGGTAACGTGTTTGAGTATATGAGATCACCTTTAACTCCACAACATGGAGAGAAACTTATTTTCCTACACCACAACATTTCAAAATTCAAATAAGTTCAATTTTAAGTAAGAAAATTATGGAATCTTGTTTTAAAAATTTTAAATTTTTTTTGCTTAAACAGTATAGTTAATATTTTGTTTTGTAGTAGTTTCTACTTTAAAGTTAATTTCTTTTAATAATAATAATAAAAATAATAATAATAATAATAATAATAATAATAATAATAATAATAATAATAATAATAATAATAATAATAATAATAATAATAATAATAATAATAATAATAATAATAATAATAAAAATAAAAAATAATAATAATAATAATAATAATAATAATAATAATAATAATAATAATACCCTGTACAAATTTTATTTATCCCCAGGTCTAGATTATAGAGCAGGATTGGCACAAAAAAGATATCAAATATTTAAATCAACTGATTTTTACGTTTTTTTTTTTTTTTTTATTAAAAATCATGAATATTTTTTATTTTTTTTTATTTTTTAGACCACTTTTTTTCTAAATTAATAATTAATCCTAGCTATTACCTAATTAATGATAAGTATATTTCATTTACATAATAAGTAAATTCATCAATGTTGTTTCAAGTCATTTTTAATAAAGAAATAAATAAAATTAGAGTACTCAGATATTATACAGTATATAAAAAAAAATATATATATATATATATATATATATATATATATATATATTATATATATATATAAATATATATTTATTAAGGTTATTATATATATATATATATACAATATATATATAAAATATATATATATATATATATATATATATATATATAATTTAAATAACTTAATTAAACTAAATAATTATATTTACCAAACTTATTATTAATTAGGCAATAATTAGATTATTAACTAATTTTATAAAAATAATAATTAAAAAAGCATTTTTGTGTTTTTAAAAAAATTTTAAAAATAAAAATCTCAAAAACTACAAATTCCCAACCCTGTTCTAGAGTATTAAAGCTACCCATTCGATTGTGAAAATATTGTTTCATATTTAAAGTTTTCTAAAGTATAGAGTCGAAGGTCATTTTATCATGATATTTATTCACATATATTCGTTCCTCGTAGAACGCGGTCTTGTATACCGCGATTGGCAAAAAGATAATAAAAAGAAAAATTAAAATTACAAAATTACAAAAATAAAATTAAAATTTTGTAATACATATGTTAAAAAGATAAAAATTAAAATTAAAATTGCAAAAAATAAAATAAAAATAATACATACATATGTTAAGATAATGAAATGAAAAGAAGAAAAGAAATAGTTCGTGAGCTAAAGACAAAAGCGTCAATACGATAACGATGTATTTCTCAAAAAAGCAGCCAATACAATCTACAGATTCTGGACTGCCTTCATCTCTTACACCTTCAACTTCATTTACAATTTGAAAGAAACTATTTTTGTGCTCAATTGGCTAAACTTTAAAATTTTATATTAGTCCTCAGGCGATTCAATTAAATATATAGAAAAAATTGAGGAACAATGTTTTGAGAGATGAAGGCAAAGTACAATCGGCTTCAGATATTTCCCACCCACCTCATTATTATTTAATCAAATATCGAAAGTGGCTTGGGTCCAATATTTTTTCTTCAGAGTCCCCGCCCACTTTTGCATATATATATATATATATAGCAATATATATATATATATATATATAAGTGTGGTTATGTATATATAGCAATATATATATATATATATATATATATATATATAGAATATTAAAAAATTTAGTCTGTGGCGTTATTTACGCCACTGTATATATATATATTATAGCAGCAAAGATATATGCATACAAGGCTAAGCAGCAGTTATATATATATATATATATAAGGTAGCATATATATATGGCATATATAGAATACTTCCATTTTCTTCTCAGATGCCCGCCTCCACTTCAATTCATATATATATATGCTGTTAAGTTATATATATATTATTATATTATATACTATGTATACATATGTATATATTGTTATAGCAAGAAGAGCATAAAGAAGCAGCGTTATTAGTTATATATATATATATATATATATATATATATATTAAGTTATATATATATTGTTATATATATATATATATATATATATATACATATAAATAAAGCAATTTTGTGTAGTTGCCAAACAAGTTGGTCGAATGCAGTCTCCGCAAATCAACACTAGCCAACAAAAAATTATTTTTTGCTGCCAAGGATATTTTTTCGAATTTATATAGTAAATCGGTGTGCTGATTTCTGAAATATATTTCTTTTTCTATCTTGCTTCTCGTTCTTTAGTTACAGGTGTTCCAGATATACTCTTATACAAATATCTTTTTAATGCATATTTTACATTAATATCGTTTTATTTCTTTTTAAGGAGCTTACCTTTGTATATACTTTATTTTTTTCTATTTTCAGAACACTCAGTGAGTACATTACTTCACAAAGAGCCTGTTTGAATAACCCCAATGTATTCTGCTACATCTGTGGTGAATATTGCCAGAAGAACCAAAGAAGAAATATTACTATCTTAGTTAAGCATATCTGGCATACTTTGGAATGAAACTCGGAGACCAAGATAAGTCTTGGGCTCCCCATATGGTCTGTAAAACGTGTGTCGAAAATCTACGTCAGTGGAAAAATGGACGAAGAAAAGTTTAAAATTTGGTGTGCTTATGGTATGGCGGGAGCCAAAGAATCACCACAGTGACTGTTATTTTTGTTTGGTTAATGTGAAAGGTATCAATCGTTACATGAAACGTAAATTTGAGTATCCGGATTTGGAATCAGCAAGGCGACCTGTATGTACCCCACTCCGACGATGTCCCCATCCCAGTGTTCACTACACTCCCAGACCTAGCATTGTCTGATGAAGAAGATATCCAGGATTTGGTGTGCACACGTACAGATAGTGGTAGTGAATATGAAGAAAGTACTTCTACACAGCAACAGTTCTCCCAGGAAGAGATCAATGATTTAGTACGAGAGTTAAGTCTCTCCAAGCAAGATTCTGAGCTTTTAGCATCTAGACCAAGTGAAAAGAACTGTCTCAAGGCCGAATGTAAAATAACTTTTTTTCGGACAAGAGAGGTAGTACTTCTTCCATATTTCATTGAAGAAGAAGATCTAGTATACTGTAGGAACATCCCTGGACTCCTACTCCAAATGGGGTTACCTAAATACCGACCAGAAAATTGGCGATTGTTTATGGATAGTTCAACGAGAAGCTTGAAGTGTGTTTTATTGAACAATATCAATAGTTATACATCGATTCCAATAGGTCACTCAACAAAACTGAAAGAGGAATATGAAAATATAAGAATGATCTTGCAGAAGCTTAGATATAATGAACACCAGTGGTCTATATGCGTTGATTTGAAGATGGTCAACATCTTACTTGGGCAAAGCGGATATACTAAGTACCTTTGTTTCATATGCTTGTGGGATAGTTGGGCTAAAAGAAGACCACGGAAAAAGTTGTATGGCTTGCTAGGGAAAATATGACTGTAGGTGCATCAAATATCATTATATATATTTGCAAATTTTTTCCAGGGTTGAGTATGGAGAAACTCAAAGCTGGTCTTTAGTGCCCTCAAATTCAAATCATCAAGGATGACAAATTTCATAAATTCCATGACTGATATTGAAGCATCTGCCTGGAAAGTTTTGTCTTGGTTGTTCAGAACTTTTTGGGCAACCATAAATCTGCCAACTATGTAGAACTCGTACAGAAAATGCTTTCAGACTTCAAAAATTTGAATGCTAATATGAACATAAAAGTTCACTTTCTACATAGTCACTTAGATCGGTTTCCGGATAATCTAGGATGTTATAGTGAGAAACAAGGGGAGAGGTTCCATCAAGCTATCAAGTGATGGAAGAAAGATACCAAGGAAGATGGGATACACACATGATGGCAGACTATTGTTGGAGCCTTTAACGTGATTGTCCACATTCTGCACACAGAAGACAATCATAGACAGCGATTTGTAATGCATTTATTGTGATTTCATTGTACTGAATTGAATGTTTTGACCTATTAGCATTTTATTTACTCTTACTCATTAACAATTTGATATATCTTTCGGTGTTTTTATTGTGAATTACGTTGCAACCTAACATAAATTGTTGTTATTAATGTATTTTGTGACCACCCTGTTTCTCAAAAACTAGAGCCAATCTAGGGAAAACGGAGGTCATATTCGGAATCAGGGCAACAGGTTACCTATAAAATGACTTCAAATGTTTTGCCGCAAAATCTTTGTTGGCCACAATAATAAAGTATCGCAACTGGTTTCGCTCTCCGCCATAATGAGAAATGGATTTCAAATTAAAAAACAAATCAAGTAGTTATTACTCATTTTATTAAAGATTAATTAAAAAAATAATGATTAGAAGTTTCGGTATCAACTTTCAAGTGTGCATGAAAAGGTTTAATTTAAAAGAAGATGAAAATGAAGCACATGTTAAAACTGTTGTCGTCAGTTATTACGAGAAATGTAATTAAAAAAAGCAGTATTTACGTTTTATGTTGTAAAATATAGTGAATATTTTAGCAATTAACATTTTAATACATATAAAATAGTGTTCTGAAGGAGGGGGCAGTAAATATTTTGCATTGCATAAATCGCAACAAGCAATATTGTATTCAGAGACGAGTGCAAGCACTATTGATCCTTCAAACCATTTTCCCTCTGTTAATCAACATGGGAAATCATTGCAAATTGTTCCTAATGAATGTAGTCTTTAACTAGTAACAATATTTTATAGGTAATATATAGGTAGAACGAATATTCATGCATCAAACAAAGTGAAAGAAATAGGAACGTTTAAAGATACAGTGAAATGAGACAATTATAAACCTGTAAATCTATAATAGTTTCTTTTTAAAAACATTGTTCAACTATATCTTATGTTACGACTTCTCATTTCATTTG
>JABUQX010068193.1:15000-34877 GCA_015478945.1 Trachelipus rathkii | reverse complement strand
TTATTAGGAAAAATCGTACTTCTAATAGAATGATTCTAATTTTGTAATGTGATAAAATTTAAGGAAAAGCGGTAATTTAGAATTAATTATTTTATTAAATAATATAGTGTTATACACAACTAATGAAATATTTGGGTATATAATAAATATAACCATATCAATATAGAGATTTCATTTAATAAATAAACATCATATTAGACCTTAAAATACTATTTAATCAATTCTAACTTTTCTGCTTTTTTCGAAATTCCATTTCAATGAAACACTATTTAATTTTTCATGAAGTGTACTGACACAGACATAAAAAATAAAAAAAATTCAATTTTGATAAAGATTTAACAAATAATTTCAAATGTTGATAATGTTAGGTAATAAAATGTAGTATAGTGATCATAAGAGTAGTCTAAATTTGTAATGTGAAATGTTAATAAAAAAACGTAATTTTAGAAATTATAAAAATTTTTTATTAAATAACATTAATGTAGTTTTTTTTTTGGAAATATTTGTATATATAAAAACAAATATTGAAATTTCATTAAAAAACGTCAATTTAAGACATCTAAAACTATTAATAAATTTACTTTTCTGCTTTTTGAAATAGCATTTCAATGAAACACATTATTTTTTCAAATGCTGAAAATCCCGTAAAAAACTCAATTTTAAGATTTACCAAATAATTTCAAATGTTGAAATTTAGGAAAAATCGTACTTTTAAGAGTTCTAAATTTGTAATGTGAAAATTTAAGAAAAAGCGTAATTTTAGAAGTTAAATTTTTTATTAAAACAGGTTTTCACAACTAATGAAATATTTGGTATATAAAAACAAATATTGAAATTTCATTAAAAAACGTCAATTTAAGACACCTAAAACAATTAATAAATTCTCTTTTCTGCTTTTTGAAATTGCATTTCAATGAAACACATTATTTTTTCAAATGCTGAAAATACCATTAAAAACTCAATTTTAAGATTTACCAAATAATTTCAAATGTTGAAATTTAGGAAAAATCGTACTTTTAAGAGTTCTAAATTTGTAATGTGAAAATTTAAGAAAAAGCGTAATTTTAGAAGTTAAATTTTTTTATTAAAACAGGTTTTCAAAACTAATGAAATATTTGGTATATAAAAACAAATATTAAAATTTCATTAAAAAACGTCAATTTAAGACATAAAACTATTAATAAATTCACTTTTCAGCTTTTTGAAATTGCATTTCAATGAAACACATTTTTTTTCAAATGCTGAAAATACCGTTAAAAACTCAATTTTAAGATTTACCAAATAATTTTCAAATGTTTGAAATTTAGGAAAAATCGTACTTTAAAGAGTTCTAAATTTGTAATGTGAAAATTTAAGAAAAAGCGTAATTTTAGAAGTTAAATTTTTTTATTAAAACTGGTTTTCACAACTAATGAAATATTTGGTATATAAAAACAAATATTGAAATTTCATTAAAAAACGTCAATTTAAGACACCTAAAACTATTAATAAATTCGCTTTTCTGCTTTTTGAAATTGCATTTCAATGAAACACATTATTTTTTCAAATGCTGAAAATACCGTTAAAAACTCAATTTTAAGATTTACCAAATAATTTCAAATGTTGAAATTTAGGTAAAATCGTACTTTTAAGAGTTCTAAATTTGTAATGTGAAAATTTAAGAAAAAGCGTAATTTTAGAAGTTAATTTTTTTATTAAAACAGGTTTTCACAACTAATGAAATATTTGGTATATAAAAACAAATATTGAAATTTCATTAAAAAACGTAAATTTAAGACATCTAAAACTATTAATAAATTCACTTTTCAGCTTTTTGAAATTGCATTTCAATGAAACACATTATTTTTTTCAAATTTTAGAAGTTAAATTTTTTTATTAAAACAGGTTTTCCCAAATAATTTCAAATGTTGAAATTTAGGAAAAATCGTACTTTTAAGAGTTCTAAATTTGTAATGTGAAAATTTAAGAAAAAGCGTAATTTTAGAAGTTATAAAATTTTTTATTAAAACAGGTTTTCACAACTAATGAAATATTTGGTATATAAAAACAAATATTGAAATTTCATTAAAAAACGTCAATTTAAGACACCTAAAACAATTAATAAATTCTATTTTCTGCTTTTTGAAATTGCATTTCAATGAAACACATTATTTTTTCAAATGCTGAAAATCCCGTAAAAAACTCAATTTTAAGATTTACCAAATAATTTCAAATGTTGAAATTTAGGAAAAATCGTACTTTTAAGAGTTCTAAATTTGTAATGTGAAAATTTAAGAAAAAGCGTAATTTTAGAAGTTATAATTTTTTATTAAAACAGGTTTTCACAACTAATGAAATATTTGGTATATAAAAACAAATACTGAAATTTCATTAAAAAACATCAATTTAAGACCTAAAACTATTAATAAATTCACTTTTCTGCTTTTTGAAATTGCATTTCAATGAAACACATTATTTTTTCAAATGCTGAAAATACTGTTAAAAACTCAATTTTAAGATTTAACAAATAATTTCAAATGTTGAAATTTAGGAAAAATCGTACTTTTAAGAGTTCTAAATTTGTAGATGTCTAAATTTTAGGAATGTTAAATTTTTAGAAGTTAAAATTTTTTATTAAAACAGGTTTTCACAACTATTGAAATATTTGGTATATAAAAACAAATATTGAAATTTCATTAAAAAACGTCAATTTTAGACATCTAAAACTATTAATAAATTTACTTTTCTGCTTTTTGAAATAGCATTTCAATGAAACACATTATTTTTTCAAATGCTGAAAATACCGTTAAAAACTCAATTTTAAGATTTACCAAATAATTTCAAATGTTGAAATTTAGGAAAAATCGTACTTTTAAGAGTTCTAAATTTGTAATGTGAAAATTTAAGAAAAAGCGTAATTTTAGAAGTTAAATTTTTTTATTAAAACAGGTTTTCACAACTAATGAAATATTTGGTATATAAAAACAAATATTGAAATTTCATTAAAAAACGTCAATTTAAGACACCTAAAACAATTAATAAATTCTCTTTTCTGCTTTTTGAAATTGCATTTCAATGAAACACATTATTTTTTCAAATGCTGAAAATACCGTTAAAAACTCAATTTTAAGATTAACCAAATAATTTCAAATGTTGAAATTTAAGAAAAATCGTACTTTTAAGAGTTCTAAATTTGTAATGTGAAAATTTAAGAAAAAGCGTAATTTTAGAAGTTAAATTTTTTTATTAAAACAGGTTTTCAAAACTAATGAAATATTTGGTATATAAAAACAAATATAAAATTTCATTAAAAAACGTCAATTTAAGACATCTAAAACTATTAATAAATTCACTTTTCAGCTTTTTTGAAAAAGCATCAGCGATGAATACACATTTATTTATTTTCAATATGCTTGTAATACCCTTATATAGTTAAAAAACTCATAATTTTATAGATTTCCAATATAATTGTAATGTGAAAATTTAGGAAAAATAATAAAATCATACTTTTAAGAGTTCTAAATTTGTAATGTGAAAATTTAAGAAAAAGCGTAATTTTAGAAGTTAAATTTTTTTATTAAAACTGGTTTTAACAACTAATGAAATATTTGGTATATAAAAACAAATATTGAAATTCATTAAAAAAATTTAAATTTATTAATAAATTTAAGACACCTAAAAACTATTAATAATAAATTTCAGTCTATTTTTACTGCAATTTTTGAAATAATTGGCCTATTTTCAAATGAACACATTAATGTATTTTTAAAATGCGTAGAAAATACCGTAATATACATGTCAACAATAGCTGAATTTTACTCTTACAAAAAAAATATTCAAACGATTGATAAGATTAAGGAAATATCCATCACGAAAGAGTTCTAAATTCTTATGTAATGTGTAAAATTTAAGAAAAAGCGTAAATTTTAGAAGGTTTTAAATTTTTATTTAAAACATGGATATTTCATAAACTATAATATAGATATAAATGATTTGGTATATATAAAAACATAATAAAACTATTATTTAGAAAATTTCTAATTAAATAAAAACGTCTAATTTTAAAGAACACCTATCAAAATCTAATAATTATATATAATTTACGTACTTTATTCTGCGCTTTTTGAATAATTTATAGTCATTATTCAATGAATAATAACTACATATATTTAGTTTTTCAATATGCTGAAAATCCCGTAAAAAACTCAATTTATTTAAGAATTAAGTAGCTATATGACAATTTCAAGTGGTTTGAATTTAGGAAAAATCCGTACTTTTACCGAGATGTTCTAACTTTGTAATGCCAATTAGTCCCGCTATGCAAAGTATGTGAAATAACGACAGTTATTCTTAGACAGTTAAAATTTTTTTATTCAAACAAACTTATTGGTTTTTCCAGAACGAGCATACTAATCGCGAAATATTTGGTATAAGAGAATAATTTTATATGCAAACTCCAGATAACTCTTCATTAAAGAGAACGCTCCAATTTTATAGTTACTAACTACACATCTAAATTAATAAATTCCGCTCTTTTCTGCTTTTTGTAAATAATTTAGCTAACCTTTACTAATGTAAAACACATTCTATTTTTTCAAATGCTTAGAAAATTAACCGTTTAAAAACTCAATTTTAAGAATATCCAAATAATTTCAATAATAATTTTAAATGTTAATATTTAGGAAAAATCGTACTCATATTATAAGAGTTCTATAATTTGTAAGTGTGAAAATTTAAGAATACTAGAGGAACGGTAATTTTATCATGTTACAGAATTAAAATTAATGTGATCTTACCCTCTGGAGACTACGTGATTTTACGACTCATACTAATGAACCTAGATAACGCATTGTGAGAGTACGATCTAAAGTAGTACTAAACTGTTTAGAGAAGCTTTACTCTCCCAACATAGAGCTCGCAGTTTTTTGTAGACTGCTAGATGCTAAAACTATTAATACTCTTATAGTTTCTGGCTTTTATTGAAATGTAGCTATTTCCAATGACATACCACATTATTCCTCTGTTATCTGTGATTAAATAGCTATAGAAAATTAACGTTATAAAATAAACTCAATTTTAAAGATTTATCAAATAAATTTCATAATTGATTGAATAATTTAGGAAAAATCGTACTTTTAAGAGTTCTAAATTTGTAATGTGAAAATTTAAGAAAAAGCGTAATTTTAGAAGTTAAATTTTTTTATTAAAACAGGTTTTCACAACTAATGAAGAAAATATTTGGTATACAAAAACAAATATTGAAATTTCATTATTACTAAACGTCAATTTAAGACATAAAACTATTAATAAATTAATAAATTTACTTTTCGGCTTTTTGAAATTTTGCATTTCTAAATGTAAAACATAATATTTTTTATACAATGGTTGAAAATACCGTTAAAAACTCAATTTTAAGATTTAATAAATAATTTCAAATGTTGAAATTTAGGAAAAATCGTACTTTTAAGAGTTCTAAATTTGTAATGTGAAAATTTAAGAAAAAGCGTAATTTTTAGAAGTTAATTTTTTTATTTAACACTATAAGGATATGTGAATCGATATACACAACCCTCAGAGAGTATAATTAATCTTTCGGATAATCGAGCGATGTAATCGATTTTATATTTTATACGAGATAGACTTATCGAGCTATAATAAAACAGGGCTCAATTGTGTTGAGAATACCGTTTTTTTTAATACTTTTTTTTAAAGTAAAGGTAATCTCTTCTATGATTGACTTCATATTGAAGATTGACGATATTCTGATCATGAGCACATATACTAGTTTTTTCGATATGTGCTCCGACCAAGATAGTCAGCGGGCGGACGGGGAGGAACTTCAAACTCACACTCTCCTTTAAGTAGTCTACCACCTCGAGTCCTACGTATCCCAACTAGTTAGAATTTAATAGGAAAAAACGTTACATATATTAAGAGAATTCTAAATTCTATATAGTTGAAAATTTAAGCAAAATTAACAGTAGTAATTTTAGAATGTATAAAAATTTTATATCTATTTCCATATAATAAGAACCATAGGTTTGTGCACTCTCCATATATCTCTACCTAGTAATCTTATACACTTATTTTGGTCATGTTAAATTAAACAGATGTACCAAACAATTGTGCTAGAAGATTTTATACAGATTAAAAAACGTAAATATATAAGACGATTAAGTGTCAGCTAAGATAATTATTAAATGTCATATATATATTCTGCTTTTTGAAGTCTGTCATTTCTGAATGTAGAAAATCCCTTTTAAAGGGAAAAGTGCCTATATACATTATTTTTTTCATAAATGCTTAGATAAATACCATTTAAAACTCAATTTTTAAGATTAACCAATAATTTTCAAATGTTCTGAAATTTTAATGAGAAATAGTACTTTTATAAGAGCTTCTAATAATTTGTAATTGATAGAAAATTTTATATAGTTAAAAAGCGTAATTTTTACATGAAGTTAAATTTTTTTATTAATAAAACAGGTTTTCAAAAACTAATGAAATATTTAGTATATAATATATAAATACCATTATTTAAATTTCATTAAAAAATACGTCATTTTAAAATAGACATCTAATCTATTAATATAATTTTAGTACTTTATTCAGTCATTTTTGAATGCATTTCAATGATAGCACATTATTTTTTCAAATACTGAAATAATACCGTTAAAAACTCATTTTAAGATTTACCAAATAAAATAATTTCAAATGTTGAATTTAGCAAAAATCGTTCGTACTTTTAAGAGTTTCTAAATTTGTAATGTGAAAATTTCGATAAAGCGTAATTTTAGAAAGTTAAATTTTTTTTATTATAAACATGGTTTTCACAACTAATGAAATATTTGGATTAATTAATAAAAACAAATTATATGAAATTTCAATTAAAAAACGTCATAATATTAAGAAACCTAACACTAATTTAAATTAAATTCGCTTTTTCACTGCTTTTTTGAATATAGCATTTTCATGAAAACACAAATAATATTATGGACAAATTTTTTATAATGCTCAGGAAAAGAATATACCTTTGTTTTATATTATCTTTTTATTTTGAAGATATTCTAGGAATTAGTCGATTCAAATGCTCTATTAGCATTGGTTCAGCCATATAGGGAGCCGGAATCTGGCTGTTGATCGTCTTGTGTGACAGTAGGTCTATTTCATAATAGTCTGTAAATGTGAAATTTAAGACATGAGTAATTCCGGACGGAGTTCATTGGCACTTTATAAATGTTTATTAGAACAGAAACCACATCATGGTACGTCGCATACTTATATTAGAAATAATTATTGGTATAATATATATATAATAAAAATACAAATACTTGAAATTTATATCATTATCAAAACGTCAATTTTACAGACACCTAAAACTAAATAATTAATAACTATTCGCTTTTCTGACTTTTATTTGATTAATTAATGCATCTTCCAATTGAAACACATTATATTTTTATATTCAAATATGCTTTATAGAAAATATCCCGTAATAAATAAACTTCATATTTTAAAGAATTAACCATAAAATTATATATATAATTATTCATAAGTTGTATGAAATTTAGGAAAAATACGTACTTTTAAGAGTTTCTATAACTATGTAATGGATAATTTTATAGAAAAGCATAGAATTTTAGTAAGTATAAGAATTTTTTAATTATAAACAGGTTATATTTTCAGACAACATAATGAAATATTTTGGTATATAAAAACATCAAATATAGAAATTTCATTAAAAACGTCAATTTATAAAGATACATAAATCGGAGTATAAATTCCGTCACATCTAACACCTTTCATGCTCTCTTTATAGACAATTTGTGCTCATTTCAAATGAAGAAACAGTTGCATTATCTTATTATCGAAGATGCTGAGTAGAAGGTCAGATATAGCCTGCGTAATAAAAACACGAGTCTCAACTTTTAAGCTAAATTGGAGACTTAGAGCTAAAATAAAATATTACCATGTTTTGATTTATTTTTAGTGTGACAAAACTGTACTCCCATGTGGGTCTGTGTATTATTGTCGTTTTTTAATCAAGTGGTTTATATTGTAAATTTATTACACATAGCACGTAATCTTCTCCGAAGTAATAAAAACACGGTTGGTAAATTATATAGGTTTTTTTTCACTTATCTATATGCAAATATTTGTGTATATTCCTTTCCCTTTTCATCAAATTATAAAGCACAATTATTGGATTTCATATATAAAATCGTCATTAAATTAATGATAGATAGCTACTCTCTCACACTCTCTCGCGCCTGAATAATATTAAATAATATAACTGCTTTTTGCTAGAACTTTTTATGAAAAGTAATGCATGCAAGGAACACAATATGATACTCTTGGTGGTCAAATGCTCGGAGAAATGAAAACTAGCGAAAGTGTAAAAGAACGCACATATATATTAAGATATATTGGAAATGATATCTAATTTAGGACAAATGTCGCTGAATAGTTCGAGAAGGTAATAGTAAGCTTATATATAATTAGCAAGTTCTAGATGTATGTATATGTATGATAGTCCATATCAATATTGGGAGAAAAAAGACAGTGATGTCATTTATGAATAATATCTTGTAATTTTTTTTGAAACAGGTTTTCTACTAATTGAAATAGCTTTGGCTTTGTACATATTCTGTAGCAACAATCTAAGTGTAATGCACAAAGTTGTGAAAATCGTCAATCTATTAACCAGGCTACTCGATAAAAACTATAATAAATTCGCGTTTTCTGCTTTTAGTAAATTGCATTTCAATAGAGAACTACTCATTTATATTTTAGTATAGGTAATGGCTAGAGAAAAAAATGAGGATTATGACAACTCTCAAATCATCTTTTCATAGTCATGAACTAGGAATAGTCTATACAACATAATGATTAGACATATTATGGGAGAAAAATGTAAACTGGTATAGACGTTCTGATAATCTTGTACATGATTTTTGCCCAAATTTCACACTAACACTTTTAAACAGAATGTTTCGGTAACACGTTCACAGTAATATTTTATAATATATGTACAATATAAAATCGCAGGTTTTCAGCAACATAAAATAGAAAAATTATCTTGAACCAAAAAATATAGTTTTTTTTATGTTCTATTGGCTAATGGTTATACATTTTTAAGTATTAACAATATTCGAGATATTAATAGCTATTTAATTGCATATGATAACAACTCTTTAAAAATATTAATAACCAAATATTAGCGACTGGTTCTCGCTTTTTGAAATGCATTTCAAATGAAACACATATACTCTTTTCTCTCGAAGAAAATGTCTTGAGACTGTCTCCGTAACCAACAACTTCTATTTGGCGATAAAGAGACTATTATATATAAAATAATTTCTAATGTTGACATATTATAGGATATATCGTAACTTATTAAGAGTTTACTATAAAATTGTGTATGTTGAAAATTTAAGAAAAATGTAATTTTGTTAGAATGATTATAAAATTTTTTATTTATTAAAAAAGGTTTTCAACTAATGAAATATTTGGTATATCAGATAAATAACAATATTATAAAAATTATTTGTTTGTGTAATGGCAAATTTAAGACATCTTAACAAATATTTATAAATTCACTTTTTCTGCTTTTTGAAATTGGATTTCAATGAAATAACTCAATTATATTTATATTTTTCAATAATGCTGAAAATACCGTTAAAACTCAATTTTATAAATTTACCAAATTAAATTTCAATATATTGAATCTATATTATTATAGGAAAAATTCGTACTCTTTTTATAATAGAAGTTACTATAAATTTTCTCGCTTTTCTAGAAAAATTGATTAAAACGTCGGTGAATCTTTTAGAAGAATTACACCATTTTTTTTCATTAATGATAACAGGTTTTTCACACTAAGAGATAATAATAATATTTTCTCGGTATATTATTTCATATTATTGATCTTATAATACTTTGATATATATTTCTATTCAAAAATCGGTCATATTAATGTATATCACCTCCGAATAAAAATCACAATAAAAATTGAATCTCTAATATCAATAGCCTCTTGGTGAAAAATTGAATTGTCAGAGTGCGATATTATCTCATATATATGTTTGTTGTTTTCATATTCTTGAGAAATATATTAATACCGTTAAACTCAAATTTTAAGATTTTACCAATAATAAATTTCAACATGTTTTAAATTTTGGAATAAATCGTACTTTTAGAGTTCTAAAAATTTGTAATGTTGAATAATTATTAGGAAAAGCGTATAGATTTGGTAGTAAAATTATATACCATATTTTTTAATTAATAAAACCAGGTTTTCACAACTAATAATATATTTGGTATATAAAAACATAACATAATATTATGTAGAAATTCATTAAAAAATCGTCAATTTAAGAACACCTAATAAACTATTAATAAATTCGCTTTTCTTAGCTTTTTGATATATTGTACATTTTCAAATATGAAATAACACATATATTTTTTAAATGCCTGAAAATTACGTTAAAAACTCAATTTATATAGATTCTACCTAAATATAATTATTCCAAATGTTCTTGAAATTTAAGGATAAATATCGTACTTTTATATCTAGAGTTCTAATATTTGTATATAATATAAAAAGTATAAGCGAAAAGCCGTATAAACTTTAAGAAGTTAATAATTTTTTTATTATATAAACTATAAGGTATTTATTACAACATTCCTGAACCAAAAAGGGGCATAGGCCCAATTATATACCAGAGAAGATTGGAATATTTTTCACGTTTGGGAGAACGTTCATATTTATAAGACAATATACTTAATATATCATATATTAATATAATTCACATTTTAACAGCTTATTTGAAAATTGCATTTCAATGAAACACAATTTATTATTTTTTTCAATAATGCTGAAAATCCCGTATAAAAACTCAATTTTTAAGAATTATCACATAAAATATATATTATTCAAAATGTTGAATTTTAAGGAATTATTCGTACTTCACAAGAGTTCTAAAAAATCTGAAATGTGAATTTTATTAAAAAGCGTAATATTTATAGATAGATTTTAAATTATTTTAATTTAAAATAAAGGTTTTCACAACTAATATGATAAATATTTATGGTATATAAAAAAATACTTATATAGAATATTATTATCTAATTAAAAAACATCATAATTTAAATACCTATAAACTATTAATAAATTTGTTTCACTTCATTAGAACTTTCTGCAATAGCGCATTTCATGAAACACATTATTTTTTCAATGCTGAAAATACCGTTAAAAAATCAATTTTAAGATTTAACAATAATTTCAAAATGTTTGAAAATTTTTTTTTAATTTTATATTGGGAAAATTCGTACTTTTAAGAGTTCTAAATTTATAATCGTGAAATGTTAACATAATAGCGTAATTTCTAGAAGTGTAAGAGATTGATTTTTTGAATGTTAAACAAGCGGTTTTTAACACGTTAATTTTAGGAACTCTGTTGTGAGAGTACCTGGATATCCGGAATCTGGTTGGAAACACATATTAGGTTAAATAATATCGGTATAACAACGGCGCAAATTATTTTACGACGTGCTAAACACTATTGATGTTTTAAATTAAACGTGTTAATATTGTATAATAGCTCTTTTATTAGTAATATAGGCATATTGTGCATTGTGACTAAAATCACACCAATTATTCTTTTCTCACGCATATCGCCTAGATCAAATATAGTACTAAACACAAGTTATAAATACATAATTTTAATAGATATAGTAAAACTCAAACAATCCTCTAAAAATTATACTTCTCTCCATAGTTCAGTTGCATTTACTAAAATATTATCAAATATGATGTGATAGAAACTAGTTCGAGAAAAATCAGATATATTCTATTAATAGAGGGTCTAAGACATATCCTAGACTAAATCGTGAAAATTTAAGGAAAAAGGATAATTTTAGAGATAAAATTTCACTCAACGATATAATCTTTCGTAATATAAAAGCGCTGTATCTGCACTAAACATAAACTCCATATTATATATGGTATATAAAAACATATTCTAGAACAATCGACTAATATTACAAAACGATCTAATTAATAATAAGATTTACCTATAACTCATTATGCTTAAATAATATTCAGCTCATATCTCGCCATATATGATCACATCTGCGTGTATAATCATCGAGACAAACCATTCATTAGATTATAATATATCTAATAAAGAAATTACCGTTAAAAAAACATAATTTAAAGTGTATTTCATGCCAAAATGTATGTTCGAAATGTTTGACTATATTTCAAGGAGAACCGGCTTTGTACGAGAGTATTCGCCCTTACTCTTGTACATAGGAATCTGAAAGAACTCTTACACGTGAATCAACGCCAGTAATTTTTAGAAATTATAATTTATTAAATGCTTTAAAAAAGAAGTTTTTTCAGTATTCACAAACTCACACTAAAGTTGGATATTATTTCATCACTAATGAAGTGACAAAAGACGCAACCCTATAGAAATTATTCAAACTTAAAAACTTAACTGTGTAATTTTAAGGGACAACATAAATCTATTCATTAAATCTCAATGCATCAATAATACTGCATATCAGTTTTAGATATTGCATTTCAATAACCACGAATTATGAATATGTGTAGTGTTTCGATAATGCTGAAAATGCCACATCCGAATAGTAAACAATCTGACTAATTTTAAGATTAACAATATAGTTAAATAATATTCTAAATATGTGGTTGATTAATGTATGATAAAAGTTCTGTTCAATATTTAAGCATATATGTATAATTAGATAATTCTATGATAACTCGTGTCGAGTAGAGAATGATATTTATGAAACTGTCCGTCAAAGTTGGGTTTAGAATTCTAATTAGTATTATGTTTTAATTAAACATCACGCGCGAATTCTGCTAGATAAACTATATAGCAACATAATTTGGTATTATATATATAAATAAACAAATATATTAAAATTTCATTAATAATAACTCGCTCAATTTAAACATCTAAAACTATTAATAAATTCCTTTTTCAGCTTTTTGAAATTGCATTTCCATGAAACAAACACATTATTATTTTCAAATGCTGAAAATATCATTAAAAACTTGTTTGGTGTCATTTTAAACCAAATAAATTATATCAAAATGTTTGAAATTTAGGAATAAATCTGTATCTTTATAAGAGTATCTAAATTTGTAATCGTGAAAAATTTTAAGATAAAATGACGTAATTTAGAAGTTAATAATTTATTTATTAACTGGTTTTCAATCACTATATTAGAAATATTTGGTATATATAAAAAACAATATATTGAATAATTTTCCATTAAAAAACCGTTCATTTAAGATACATAACCTAAAACATATTATAAATATAAATTCTCTTTCTGCTTTATTGTAAATTGTATTTCAAGGAAACCATTATTTTTTTTCAAAATGCTGAAAATATACCTTACTGTTAAAAACTTCAATTTTAAGTTAACCAAATATAAATTTCAAAGATTTAGAAATGTAGTGAAATAATTCGGCTCTGTGAATCATTGGGTCTAAGTAATTTTGGTTGATGTAGACAATAAACGTATTACTCAGCTAACGCTTTTTACATCACTTCCAAATCCAATTCAAACACTCTCTAATATATATTATATATTTCTATATATACTATATATATACTATTATATATATATATATTATATAGGTATTATATATATATATATGCCTAACTCCTATATATATATTAATATATATATTTATATAATATATATATATATATATATATATTATATATATATACTACTTTATATATATATATATATATATATATATTATATATTAATATATTATATATATATATATATATATAATAATATATAATATATTATATATATTATATATAGTTATATATAAGTATACTATATATATATATATCCTATGTCATGACATACTTTATATTCGTAATTGGAAATTTATTTAGAATAAATATATAGAAAAAAATAATATAATAGTAGGATCATGATAAAAAAAATATATTATTGGCAGTTTAAAATGCCAAAGTTACTTGCTAAGTACTTTGCAAATTTTGAGAAGTACAAAAGGCGGAAGTACAAAGTACCTGGGTTTTAGATAACTGCAAGTACAGTACAAAGTACTCAAAAAATGTACTTAAGTACAAGTACAAATACTTGTACTTGAACCCAAGCTGATATAATATATATATATATATTATATATATATATATAGTATATATATATATACTTATATAGGTATATATATATATATATTTATAATTCTATATAATATATATTATATTATATATATATATATATAGTATAAATATTCTATATATATTATATATAGTATATATATATGTTTTATTCTATACATAATTTTGATTACATATTTAATTTATATAATTATGATAGTTATCACCACCGCTCACGGGCAAGCTCTATTCAATGGAGGGGGTGTTAATAAACAAAACTTCACTACCAAATTAACGCAGATGAGCAAGACGCGGGCTTAAAGTCGAGGGAGATAAATTGAGTAAGGCAAACACAGAAGATGGAAGAGAATTCCAAGAAAAGAGGTGGCAGGAAAGAAGGAAGCACCGCAGCGAACTGAGTCTGGAGTTGCTAATATCAACACATACTCATGTGCCGACACAGCACCCCTTGTGCTACGAGGGCGTCTTAAAGGTGGTGGCACGCGAGTGGACAAGTTCTCGAGCACTTGCCGTTATATTCTGACGGTAACCTATAAAAGAGATAAGCCCAACATCGCGCCGCAAAGATAGAGGGTCAAGTGAACTACAAAAACGGAACAGTTTATAAGTTTTTTGCCTTTGACTCGACCCTATCCAAAAGCGGGTGACTGAGCCTCCCAGATATGAGAGGCAGTACTCCATACAAGGGCGGATGAGGCCCTTGTATAACTGGAGTAACTGTGAAGAGGAAAAAAAAGTTCGCAGTCTAAACAGAACTCCCAGTTTCTTTGAGGCGCCCTAGCAACGTTGTCATGTGAGGTTTCCAAGACATCTTTTTTGTTTATGTTAAGGCCAAGGATGTTTATAGTCAACAGGAGACGAGAGAAGCGTCGAAAGAGATAGGAAATTAGAAGGTGTCTAGAGAGGGAGATTTGAAGAGGTTGAGTTTTTAAAGAATTGGATTTCACAAGGTTCAGACGACCCACCGGAATTCTATCCAGATCAGCGAGAAATAGAATCGGAAAGATTTAGACGAGAGGCATTCTCTAGAAGTAAAAGAGGAAGCAATTGAAATGAGTTGAAGAATGAAGGGTCGAGTCATTGCATGTGAGTGAATAGAGTTAGATTGTGCAGGTGAGGAAGATCATTAATGAAACGTAGGAATAAAGTAGGAGATAAGACGAACCTGAGGAACACCCACTATTGACAGAAAAGGAAGAAGAATTCTCTCCATCAACACAGCCGATTTTGAGCGATTTGAAAGAAACTAGACATAAGTAAGCAAAGAGCAGGAGGAAACCCAGGAAGGGGAGCTTGGAGAGCAGTGACGCGTGCCATACTCGGTCAAATGCTTTTGGATATGTCAAGCGCCAACGCGCAAGTCTCCCCGTAGTTAGAGCGGAAAACCATAAAATCGGTTAAATAGGAAAGTATATCCCCAGTAGCCTCGAGCGCGAAAGCCGTACTGGCGATCGGAAAGAAGAGAATGAGATTCCAGAATGGTCTAAGAAGTGCAGAGTTAAGAAAGGGTTTCAAAGATGCTTAGATAACACAGGTGAGAGCTATAGGGCAATAGTTAGAAGGATCCGAGCGGTTCCTTTTTCGGAATAGGTTGGACTGTGCGTGCTTCAACACTGAGGGAAAAGTGTTTAGTATTGAGACATAGAGAATATTAGTTGAACGAGGAGAGGGGCCAGCCCGGAAGCACACTGTCCCAAAAAAAAACTCGGGGGGAAAGGGAAAAATGCCATCCGGTGCACCCGGCCTTCCTAACGTTCATAATAGATCTCAGGAGCCATGCACCCGATCAAATGTTATCACAGGCAAAGACATAGGAAACCTGAGAGGAAGAAGGAGTAGGAGGAGGATGCCAGAATCGTCCAGGGTTGAATTATGAGGAAAATAGGAGGCCGAAGACGATTAGCCTTTTCAGTTGGAGAGTTAGCAACAGGCCATCAGATCGAATAGAGGAGGAAAAGATTTACATAATTGTTAGAGATGTTTTGGCAAGAGACAGAAAGATTTGTCAGTAGGAGAACCAAGGAGGTTAGCGCACTTTCGTTTGATGAAAGCCCGCTTTGCTCGTCGAAGAGTATCCCTGCAACGATTTCTAGCTGAATGAATTAGCGAGAGTGATAGGAGAACGAGAATTTTTCCACTCCCGATACGCGCTGTCTCTAGCCTGAATGGTAAGAGAACAAGCACTATCGAACCATGGATTATGTGGCGAGAAAGATTTAGTCGAGAAGGAATGAACCTGCTCATCCCGTCAACGATTACAGCTCCCACCTTAGTGCCAGAAGCCGAAGGCGTCATCAGAGTCAAAGCAGTCATTCCAATTATAGTTATCGTAGAAGCGACGCAAGGCCCCCCAATCACCCCGATCAAAGTGCCAGAAAAAACGCATAGGGCAGGATGGAGCTGTTGGAGAGAAAGTATTAAAGTTAAGAGATATAAGGTTGTGGTCAGATTTACCAATAGGAGCGAAGGTAGTGTATTTATAGAGAGAGGACGTAGTGGTAAACATAGGTCAACGTGTGTTCAAGAATTGTTAGGAGATCGCGGATGTGTGTAGGTTCTTTGATTAAGTTGCTCCAGATCGTTAAGAATGCTGATGATTCGGCCTCTCCCCACCTAAATCAGTATGAGAGGATCCCAACCATTCCGTGTTGTGTACATTATCCCCTAAATAGAGACCTCAGTATTTGGATGAGAAGATATAACAGTCTCGTGAGAGGTAGTAAGATATTCAAAGAAAGAGTGAAAATCTGTTCTGTTAGGAGAACAGTAGCAGAAGCACAAGATTATTGTAGTAGAAGGAAGAAAGATTTTGAGCCACAGAGCATCGAAGTTAGGAGATTCGAGTTCACGAGACGTGTTACAGGAGTATTAAATTTTCATAGGCACACACTCCACCCTTCAGAAGGAAATTATGAAATAAGGTTATAGTTGGATACATTGAACGAGTTAGAGGATGAATTCTTAGCCATCTAGTCTCAGACAAGAGCAAAAGGTGGGATAGAGTAGTGAGGTGATATTCCACAGAGGCAAAGTTAGATTTTAAGCCGCGGATGTTGGTAAAGTTAATGTAAAGCCCGCGCCCTCGCAAACCTGCCATCTTTCACACACACACACACACTCGACATACACACACGCGCAAATAAGAACAAATAAGAACAAATAAGAACAAAAGGAGAAAACGGAGTAAAAAAAAATTTAACACACACTAAATACTAACTTAAAAAATTTAAGTACAGAAATTAAATAAACACATGCTACTGTACAATGAAAAAATAAACTTAAACCTATATAATTTACCACACACAGGAAAAAAATTAAAATTTGTTAAAACCCAAAAACAAAAAAAAAAAAAAAGGAAAAAAAAATTTAAAACTAAGACTTATCTTTTAAAACGTCAATCGCAGACCTCGGAAACGAATAAATGATGATATTTCTAGATAAAATTTTAATAAAGCTTCAATTAAAACAAAACTTACTCGTTGAAAGTTACATTCACTTTCACTATACACAGATGACTTAAGTATTACCATGAATTAAAGGAACATCAAACATTCAACAAGGAGCACTTTTAAAAACACGTCCACACTTCACAAGATTAAAAGGAAAGATAGAAATAAAGAATTATATATAGTATATATATATTATATATATATATATTTATATAGTATATATAGTATTTATATATATATATATATATATATATATTATATTATAATATATATATATATATATATATATATATAGTATATTATATTATATTATATATTATATATATTATATATATATATATATCTATATATATATATATTATATATATATATATATTATATATATTATATATATATATATTATATATATAATATTAATATTTATTATATATAGTATATATATATATATATATATATATAACTATATAATTATATATATATATATAATATATATAGTATAATATATATATATAATATATTATATAAATATATATATAGTTATATATATATATATTTATATTATATATGAGTATATATATATATATATATCTATATATATATATATATATATATATATATATTATATATATATATATATTATATATATCATTATATATATATTATATATATATATATTATTATTATTATTATTATTATTATTATTATTATTATTATTATTATTATTATTATTATTATTATTATTATTATTATTATTATTATTATTATTATTATTATTATTATTATTATTATTATTATTATTATTATTATTATTATTACAGCAGAATGGAAGAAATCGTGACTTGCAACATCTGTGCTCAACAATTCGACAGTGTTCATTTCATCCCAAAAATGCTTGAATGTGGACACACATTTTGCTCGCCTTGTTTGATCAAAGTCTTTCAACAAAATCCCAGTTGTCCAAATTGCAGATTGAAGTAAAGGGAATTGAAAGTTCTCTTCCCATAAATTATAACACTCTTAAAGCTGTTGATATTTATAATTCTAAGAGTGTGTCAGAAAGGGAGATTGTTGCTTCTATTGATGTTATGAAGAAGAAATGTATGGAAGGGAGGGAGATTCTTTCAAAGAAGAAGAATCAGATTACGTCGTCTATGGAGGTTTTTGACGAGTGTCTCGCAAAATTGGAGGAGTTGACTGTGTCTGATGAAAAGACCGCCTTTATACCTGAAAAAGTTTTGATTGAACTACCCAAAACAGATCATGTCATGATGTGTTCTGATGATATAAAAATTTCGGTATCAGTTTGCTTGTCAAGTTTCGAAGATTCAGAAAACTATTTAACGGAGGTACTTTTTTTTCTTTTTATTAAATATTTTAGATACAACTGAATTTAACATATAATGTTTATATATATAAATATATATATATTATATATTATATTATATATAATAGTATATAATATATATATTATATATATATACTATATTATATATATATATATATTATATAATATATATTATATATATATATATATATATATATATATATTAGAGATTACCACACTTACGGAATGGGCCCTTTTCAAGGAGGGTCAGAAAATAAAATACAGAAAAACCCAAGCCAAACACAAATCTCTCAGGTGAGGGCAGACGTGGGCTTTAAAGAAGGAAGATTAAATACAGTTGAAATAAGAATATGGTAAGGAGATTCACAGAACAGAAGTGGCTGGAAAGAAGGAGGCACCACAACGAACGAGTATGGGGGTTTTCAATGCTCACACAAAATTCATGCGAGAGTAAAGTCCCCTTTGGCTAAGTGGGGTGACGCAATGGAGGTGGAATGCTAGAGGCTAACTCCCTCGAGCATCTACCGTTGTAGTACCTATAGAAAAGATAGAGTGCGCCAAGTTTAAATGACCAAAAGTCCATCACAGAGATAGAGGATTAAAGGAGTTTGAAAGTAGGGAACCTTTTATTAGTCTCAACTTTAGACTCAACTCTCTCCAATAGAATGGTGGAGCCGGAACCCCCCTCCCAAAAAAAAAAAAGTTTGTGAGAACAGTACTCCAAACAAGGGCGAATAAGGCCCTTATCTAACTGGAGTAGCTGTGCAGAGGAAAAATATTTCCGCAATATGAGTGGAGACCCTAGCTTCTTTGAGACCACTATAGCAACCGTTGTAATACTTAATAATGAAACAGATTTTCTAAAAATAAATAATTATGCTGAATCCATCCTTGATATAACAT
>JABUQX010068192.1:17500-20000 GCA_015478945.1 Trachelipus rathkii | reverse complement strand
TATATATATACGATGTTCAACGAACACAAACTAAGAACAATGGCGTGCTACAAACACATCTGACTTAATTGAGCTAGAGCTAAATGTGTGCAACATTTAACCTAACCAGTTCAAGACCTAACAATGTGCAACCAACCCAGAGTAATCTTACCCGATTTAAGCTTAACGCTTAACTGGGTCTTAGACTAATAGTGTACAATACCTGATCTAACCAGTTCTAGGCCTAACGACCGGTGTACAAGACACATACCTGACCTATCCCAATCTAGACATAATTTACACACACACACTCGCACAAGTGCCCACAAACCACACACAAAGCATTAATTATTTCTCCTACGAATCTCCAAATGAACAGTTACAAATAGCGTTCATTTATAACGCTCTTTATATTCATAATATATATTCATTTGCCTTTAACTATTACCAAAGTATATTCCATTTGTCTTTTTATTCTTAGCGTTTATAAGCTATTTTTAACTTCTTTTTTAGCTTCCTTATTTAGCTCCTTTTTTTTCTACCTGATTATCCCCGAGTAGTTCATTGGCTCCAACTTGCCTTTTTATAAGTTCATTATTATTCAAATCGATTTTATTAGCTTCAATAGAACAGCTTTTAAAGAAGGTAAGTGAAGATATACTATGTAGGTTGGCAGATATAAATGAGATAGATAGATAGATAGATAGATAGATAGATAGATAGATAGATAGATAGATAGATAGATAGATAGATAGATAGATAGATAGATGATAGATATATAGAAGGTAAGTGAAGATAACTATGTAGTTTGGAGATAATAGATAGATAGATAGAAGATTAGATAGATAGATAGATATATAGATAGATAGATAGATAGATAGATAGATAGATAGATTTTTATCATTTTTATCTTTAATCTTTTTATTCCCTTCTCTGTCTGTAAAATTTTCTTTTTTTCTGTCTCTCTTTCCGTATGGCTATCTCTGTTTTCTGTCTAAATTTTCTTTCTGTACCTTCATCCCCTGTTAATTGATATATTTTAGGCAAAAGTAATATTCTTTCTTCATCGTTTGCAGCCCATTCAAATATCCAATAATTCAGTTTTCTTTTTCTTTTCATTATATTCTTCTTTGGAAGGAGAAAAGCAAAGAATCTTCTTTCTTCTCTTTCTTCTTTTTTCTTCTTTTTTTCTTCTTTTCAAAGATTTGTATACCTTTTTTTCCCTCATTAACCAATAAATACATACTTACTATATATAGAATATATATATATTATTGATATTTATAATTAAATAATATTAATATATATATTAATATATATATTTATATATAATATATATAATAATTAATTATATATATAATATATATAAGAAGAATCAGTCAACATTAATATCGTAACCATTTTTACACTACTACTTACTACTACTACTACTACTACTACTACTACCAATAATAAGTAATAATAATAAAATAATAATAATAATAATAATAATAATAATAATAATAATAATTAATTAATAATAATTAATATTAATAAATATAGTATTAAATTACGAATAATAATAATAATAATATAATTAAAATAATAATAATAATAATAATAATAAAATAATAATAATAATATAATAATAATTATAATTAATAATAATAATAATAATAATATAACTTGCACCCTTTTCAATTTCTAAAGGTATCAACTTCTTCAGATTGTTTTCTTGTGGCCTATTCTAGAATAGAATAGGAACAACAGCTTTCTGAACTTTTAATGCTAATATTGTCGCCTGGACACTTCATAGGCATCATCAGGACACGAGTCTAGACTTAATTTCATAAAACAAAATAATAAATAACCAAATTTAAAATATTTGACAACTAACGTTAAAATCTAAAATCCTTAAAATAATAATTATATCAATAGATAGATTCTATCTGTCAAAGGTCAAAATATGTTCAAAGAAATTTTCCCATTTCGTTTGTACTTAATGTTGGATTAACTTGTGTTGTGCTATGTTATTAAAGTACGACTCATCCCAGCCTCAAATCAAAAAAATTCCTGTTCGGTGTTAATGAGTGCTCACAAACGACTGACTGGGAAACTTAGTTGAAACATTGTTTTGAGTTAAATGACTGCTGGATAGCAATCCTCTATTGATAATAAAATATATTTTAGGATGTTTAGATTTAACGTTTAGTCATTAATGATGATGCATTGAACGTGTCCAGGCGAAATGTTAGATTAAAAGTTCAGAAACCTGTTGTTCTTATTCTCTTCTAGAATAGCCAACAAGAAAATTAATCATGAAGTAGTTGATACCTACAGGAAATTTGAAAAGTAGTGCAAAACTGATGTTAAAGTAGAAGCTGACTATTAAATTTCTATAAATAATCAATAATAAATATAATACAATAATAATTAATAATAATAATTAATATAAATAATAATAATAATAATAATAATAATAATAATAATAATAATAATAATAATAATAAAATAATAATAATAATAATATAATAATATAATA
>JABUQX010068192.1:0-12500 GCA_015478945.1 Trachelipus rathkii | reverse complement strand
ATATATATATATATATAATATATATATATATATAATATATATATATATATATATATCATAAATTTTCCCATCTCATCAATACAACCGTTACTTTTAAACTAATAACTTAATCCACAAAATCTTCCTTTTCCGGAAACTGTGGAGTTCATCCGGACTCGTAACCCAGCTTTCAATTCGTCATGGCATGGGAGAAGGAAAACCAAAACCGAGCCCATCCGTCATTTTAGATATTAATAATAAAAATCATTCTCAGCTAATGAAGGGACGAATAGTAAGTGTATGTATATGAAGATCAGATGCTAATGAATTTTATGGCGACAAATATGTACAGTAACGAATTGGTAAAAATGTATGTGTATCTTTTGCACAATGTGTATCTTGGGTAAAAATTGGTTAAAATTGCGTACCTTTAATAGAAATTGGTAAAAATTGAGTATTTTTAGGTACGTTATGAATATATATTTGATACAAATTGGTAAAAATTTCGTTTGTTTTGTACCAATTATTTTCGTGTTTCTCGTTTTGTTTTTTTTGTACAATTGGGTAAAAATTTGTTTTTTAAGCTATTCAAAGATGAGTTTATTATATATAAAAAAAATAGATATATAGTAGGAAATTTCATATTAGTCACCAAAACCCAACAATACCCAATTTTCTACAGTATATAATTTTTCTTTTCGTAAACGAAAAATGGCGACTACATTTTTTGTTAAAAATTAAGATATCATTTGTAATTTATATCACCTTTGGTACAAATTGTTAATATATATCTTATATATATTAATTTAATATATATATTTATTTATTATAGTATATTTTATATTTTTATATTTATCTTATTAATATATATATATATTATTATTATATATATTTATATTATATTATTAATTATATAAGGGCGGCTCGTCTAAATATATTGTGTTGCTTTTAATTTTACTCCAAAAAACAACACACAAAACACACAATTATATTATATTATTATTATATATATATTATATTATATACTATTATTATAATTATATTATATATTATTGTTAATATTTATTCGTGTGTGTTTGTGTGTCTGTGTGTGTTGTGTGTGTGTGTGTGTGTGTGCTGTGTTTTTGTGTCTTCAGTAAGTGGTGTTTAACAAGACTATTAGTACAAGATACTTAGAAAAATTAAAAAAACAATTATTTAAATTTATGTACTTACTTTTACATTTATTTAAAAGGAAGTCACAATTCCAGACTTACCTTATTATAATTATTATTACAAATCCGTCGAAAGCATTGCTAACATGTTTCTAGAAGTTTAATCTTTTTAAGTGGAAATACACTCAACTTGGACTGTATCGAATGTTATTAAATGTAATAGTTTCAACTTTCACTAAATGTTCCAAGTGTTTTTCAGTAATGACATCAAATAAAGCTACATATTTTTATAATCAAATTTTTGTAATATATTAAGATAGTTCTGTTTTAAGTTTGTTATGTCAATGAAGTTTACAGGTTTCATTTACATTTTTTCAGGAAGATTGGATATTGGGAACATTTCGCGAAATACGTGACACAATTAAATGTCAGTAGGACGTAATCATCTTTTATTGACAATAATTATGTAATATCTCTTAGTTCCCATTATTCGGATATCGATTTTTTTCTCTTTCCAGTTTTGTATTGTCTCTAGGACTCTCTTATTAAAGAATTTTCAATTTCGTGAACTGTGTACTGAGGATCAAGGACCTTTTTTTGCCCGGCATAAAAAAGTCTACTTTTTTATGAAAAGAATGCCAGATTTGAAATTATTACCTCATAATTTAGTGACTGACGCAGGTTATTGTATTAGTCTTGATTCTATCCATTTACTTATATTAAAAATTTTTATTTCGTCATATTTTAAACTGATATTATTTGAATGAAGTTCCACCTGGTTAGTGAGCAGGAGCCCCAAATTTTTGAATGTTTCCTTTCACGTATTTTTCCAAGCTTACGTAAGCAAAAATACTATTACAATACCAACTAACACCTTTAAATTCTTTTCCCTTACTAACATACATAACTCTGTAAAATCTTACAACACCATCATATCAACCTCATCTCTTTAAGTACTTCTTCAAACCTAACACTTTTCCTACTTACCAGATTTATTGGTCCATGCTTAACTGTATAGCTTTATTGGAGAAACTATGACTTCATTGAAACATATTACCAACACATCAATAAATCAATAATCATCCCAAGAAACAAGAAACCTCCCTAAAAAACAATAGAAACTACAATTGACCTAATTGAAACATATTTACTCACCAAAACTTCAATTTTCAATTATAAACACCCAACTAACATACCCCAAGCGATTTCTATTATCTATGGAAAGAAATCCTAACTTCCACACATTTGGTAAAAAATTATCCAAACTTTCTAATCAGAACTGATTCTTGAACATTTTTTCTTAAGTTCTAGATTAACTTTTAAATTTAAAATTTGATTTTGAACAATGACAGAGGGCCTCTTTAGGCTGAAAGCTAATGTGAATAGATTTCATAAATTAGTCATTTTTAAATTTAAAGGATGTTGAAATCCTTGCTTTGTTTTTTACCTTAAAGATTTACCTTATAATATATTAACGTCTCAGCCTTTACTTTAATATTATTCGTCTTAATATATATATTATTATAATATATATATATATATATATATATATATTATATATATTTATCCCCTCCTTACTTATTATTTACCTCAAATTAAAACCAAAAAAGTAATCTCCTCTCCCCATTTCCATGCAGAATTATTTTCTCTCTGCCAATTCCTTGAAAATATATCAATTCCTTTTCAATAATTTATTCCTTTATTTAATTGATTATTTTTATTTTTTATATTATTTTTATTATTATTATATTATTTTATTAAACATTTTAATTGACAGTTATTTTGGGTGAGTGGTGGTTAGTAATGTGAGGTGCAGGGACTATTTCGACAGATGGCTAAGCCGCAACTTTCACTTAAAAGTAAGGGCGAAACTGCACTTGGTTCGTGAAAAGCCCTTCACATTTTGGATAAAGGAATAAGTTGGCTATCCGCTGTGCCAATTAAATACATCTCTAACAACTTTTGTAAAATCTCGCCTTCTTCCTCTCCCTCTTATTGCCCGCTACTGACTCAGCTTTCCTCATCTTTGTAAGCGCTTACTCTCCTTTGAAAAATAGAGCCAATCTCTGTCGGCCTCTCTTATTTCATCTTAATTCTACCTCTTACCTCTAGTGAAGATTTTGCATCCCTCGCTTCCTAACTCCTTCTCGCTCTCTAATTTCGTAATATTCTTTAAACCTTGAGTGATTAACATGACCGTAATATATCTGATGTGCATGTATGATTACTGAGATCTTAATGAGCTAGCCGGTAAATAAGGTTAGGGGTCCCGTATAATAGGATGCCCGCATGGCATCTCCACTCGTGTTTATTGAGGAGAAGAGTGCCTTCGGAGGCTGGCGCCTGTCTTTCGTTCAAAACTCTACTCTCTATTGTCTTAATACTTAATAACTCTATCACTGCCTGTGCTGGAAGCGCGTCATATGTCCAATATATCCTAGTATCCCTCAGAAAAAAGGTAGCTCACTATAGATTCCTTCAATACAATCGCTACTACTATAGCATACTCACTTGTATTCTATTTCTCATTAAAATCTTTGAAACTATCTTCAACTTCATAACTCTCATTTCCTGTATCATCTGGTAAGTCTCATTCCCTCTCTTATTAACCAATCTATCTTATGTATCTATAGATATAGGTATCAATCGACTTTGTTGTGAAAAGTTGGTTTGAAATCAGAAGGCTAGTTGATCTTCTGCCTACTTGGACCATAGGAGTATAATATTTGATGAGTCGAGAGTCTTGCGTGGTGGCGTCTGACATTCGACATATCCGAAAGACTTTGACCGGTATTGGCAGCGCTTATACAGCTGTCCATCATAAACAAGCTTCCCTTCCTTTGGTTTCCTCCTTTCTTTGCTTACTCAGTTGTATAGTTTCCTCTCCGATCTTTCTATATCATGCAACTCGTATGATTGGATGCGACTCTCTATCCTCCATCTTATTCTGAGGTTACTGGTCGGTGGTTCCCGCCAAGTTCTGTGTTCTTATCATCCAACTTTATTTCATTACTTTATTTTCCTTAGTATATCATAACGATTCTTTCTCTCTAGCTATTACTTTTCATAACTCATGTTCATCTCTTATTGCATTTATATTATTGTCCTCATATATGAACTTTTTCTCAACTTCCTACTCTTTCCTACTCAACTGCTCCCTCTTATGTCTGATTTAGATAGTTGCCTCTCGTCTTACAGTTCTTTCCTGATTCTTCCTTGTCATCTTGGATGGGATTTTCCTAATAGTTTTGTTTGCTGCCCACGAGTGCTAACCATAGTTCATTTGTAAGGAATTCACTTCTCATTACTAAAAAATAATCTCAAAAAGCTGCTCTTCAGGTTCACCTCTCATATAAAACATTACCTCTCTCAACGGTATTATCTAGATTATTACCTGTATTCGTTATCAATCGTAATACTCTATCTTGCTATAAACGTGTGATTTATAGGATTCTATCTCGTCATTGAAGTGTTTTTAGAGACATAAACAATAAATTTTTCTTTGAAAACGATTAACTCCTAATTCTCTAATGTGTTAAGCTCAATCCGATACGATCGCTCTAATCAGAATAATATTGGTCTCAGATACATTCTCTTCTTCAATAGCTGTTTTTAGCGATAAATTTTTTGAACGATTGAAGATAGATATAATTAGCGTTTATAGCTTCAGAAGACTCTAGACATGATCACTCAGAGAAGTTATTATTGAAGAGTAGTAGTGTATTCAGTGCAGATTAATAGTAATATGTGTGATCTTGGACAAGACTGCTCAGACTGTGGGTCTGAGTTGCAGATGGGAGGGCTTCAGCTCTACCTACCCTTTTCATATCATTGGAAAGTGCGAGAGTGTGGTGCGTGTAACGCTAAGTATAACCTCTTCAATGGTGATCTACCTACAATTATCAGAGTATCTACTCTCATCATACACCAGATTAAATATCCACTTTTATAAAATTAATCTTTTTCACTAATGACATCCTATGGAATCTCCCATCATGTCACAAATTGTGCTTTATGAAATCTGTTTTTAGGGAATAATTATGTTTGAAAAGTTGAGGACGGTTCTACATTTTTAAGTTAAAAGAAAAAATTCCCAAACTTTTAATATGTATAATATTTTTTTTTTTTCCCCGCAATTGATTTTTAAACGTTACAAAACGTCCCAATTCTATGCTTCTCAATTTCAATAAATTCGGTGTCCAATTTCCTTGATTTGAAGACCTGCATAATGTTATTGGTTACATGCTTTTAATAATGTTCTGAAAAATATATGTTATTTTCAGTTTATTGAAGAATACGTAGAGATGAATTACACTAAAATTTAATTTTATTCAAAATAAGGTTAAGATAAAATTATGCAAATTTTGGTCTAGGAAGAAAATAACCTTTATTAATTATTTCAATACTTTTAAATAAAAATTATTCGTTTCATTTTTTTATTAGGAAACGGTAAATACCTGTCATATATGATCCTTACATCAAGTGTTAAGAGTAAGTTTGCATAGTTTGAAGATGCACTTGCCGGCCAAGTTCTGATAGGTCTACATAGTCGCATATCAGTGTATCTTTCTTGCGTTGCCACTACTGACTAATGGGATGAGTCACTGAGGTAAAAGCTTTCTGCTGTTCTACCATTTGCTAATGTCTAATCTGTTAAATTACAGTTCACTGCTGTTATCGCTTACGTTTCCAATATATCTCCATGGGCAAAAACATTGCCGATGGTTCTAGCAATTTTCAACTAATGATGTCTTATGTAGCAAAAGTACCAGACGGCCCAATGTGACTGTAAAGGATTTGACCTGTATCAGGCCTCGTTCATTTCATAGTCCTAAAAAATCGTTCGAGGGAGCAAGTCACTGAATGAGTGCAAAACACATCGTGTGATATTGTAAGAACTTTACACATTGCGTGTATTACCGGTTTCAGTGTGCATGCTTTTAACCCGCATGACTAGTCTCTACGGTACCTGCACTTGCATGTTAGATCGGAGACATGACCTTCTAGATCGATATATGTTTTAAGCGAATGAGTCACCTTTACATTCGGCGGTAAGGTGAATGCCCATAATGTTCGTATCTCGGGTTCGAAAATCCGCAAAATACTGTAAGAACGACGAGTGTTCCCAGGTTAACTTTTCTGCGCAATCCGAGCGCAGGTCTTCGACTTCTTTTTCCAGACAACCGTAACAGGGGTGCCTATCTCGATATGTTACATAAGGCTCTTCTTTACAATATCTAGAGATGATGCGTGTAATTTACATATGCAGCAAATGGAGCCCCTCCAGATGAGTCACATGTGCGAGCGTTATTGACGACTTACTACAGATGTTGTTAGTCTTAATGTTCCAGACACAGAGCTACTAATATCTGCCCCCGTCCCGAGACATACGCACATGCGATTTCTTACTATGGGGCTGCCCAATTATAGCAGAGTTGAAACCCAGAATTGAACATGCCGTTCCCTTCCAATTTTCAGATTGTATAAACATATGTTTGAGATTGATAATCGGACTGATGTATCCCCTAATAACGAAAGCCTATTGAACATATAGAAAAATCTGTTCAGATGACCATTCACTGTAGAGTAATTGCGTTTATATTGATTATTACCTTTTATTAAGGCATTGAATATGTGACTTCTTTTGACGGAACAGCGTATATTATTTTGTAAAAATATATATATCTTACTTAAATTTTATAACAATATTAATTCTTTATAAGTTACCAACGCTTATAGCTTTTCTTATATTTTTCATAGTCGCAAAAGAAGCAAGTTAAGTAATAACGAAAGAAACTTTAGAAGATGACTCATTGAACTAGCACTACTATCTTTTTATCTCAAGCACCATAAGAAAATGAGAATACAGAAAAGAAAAACGTCAAAATTTGAAACGAAAATAATTAACTGAAATATAAAATTATATCCTTGAGAGAAAGCGTTTAAGACATTTTTGAAATTTATATTTGTTATTCAAAATCCTGTAATACATTTAAAATCTGATAAGAAAATATGTTTAAACGTCGTAATTAAAAGTAACGATTACTATTGTAGGGAATAATTTTAATCGTATATAGTCCGTTACCTTTTTTCAAATTAACGAAAGCGTTTAAAAGTTAACGAAAATTAACGAGTTATTTAACGGATTAACGCTTTAACCGTTATGCCCACTTGTGTATATATCATATATATATATTATATTAATTATTATATACTATATAATTATTAATACTTATATATATATTATATATTATATATAATTATTATAAATTATTATATATTATATATAGTATATATATATATTTATTTATATTATAATAATTGATAATATTATATAATTCGACCTCTTCGAATTGTGGACTCCAGTGGAAACCAGAGGTGAACGAAAAAAAAGAAAAGAAAAAAAAAAAAAAAAAAATAAAAAAAAAAAAGTCTGACAGAAGAGATGGTTGAAAGATGTGAGTATGTATGATTTTGATAAAGAAGAAGGAAAAAAATCTGAAAATTTCTCTTAGAAGTTATGACCCTACTTTTCAGAAGAGAGATATGTTTTTGGTTGCGATGAGTAAAGAAGTAACACTTAAAAAAAATATAATTTTAGAAAGTTATATTTTTAAAAAATACATAAATTTTACTATTTAATAAATTTCGATCTGAATATTTGGGATGGAGGAGTTGCAAAATTTTTTACATCATATCTTTTGGTAATTTTGGAAAATTAAATAAAATATGAATAAATTAAAAAACAACTTGGCATATTATTGTAGGCAAGCTGCTTTGCTGCGAGCGGAGTCGATCTAGAGAAATTTTCAGAATTCTTCTTCTATGGTGCAAGCGGGCTGAAACCCCCATTTACCATAGTCTTTACAACTTACAATATATCGTTGTTGAACGCACCCGCCTCGCGCGCATCGCGCTTTGTGCGGCGCTTTCAGCAGCGTCTGCCTGCACATCATCCGCCACTCCGTCCGTGTATTTTGTCTAAATGTATTTTTTAGTTTAGTTTTACTTATAATATCTAAGAAAAATATTTTCAATAAATTTTGAATAATCTACTTCTAAAGGTTTTTCAAATACAACGATACAACAAATTCTGAGCTTAATAAACTTCAAAAATATTAATTAAATGAATAGAAATTATATTTCTGATTTTAATTTCATTTATTTATTCTGATTTGTAAGGCCTAATATTATTATTATATATATATATATTAAATATATATATATTATATATATATCATATATATATATTATATATATATATATATACAACTACTTATCGCGCAGCGGAGTAAGTTGTTACGGCACCGTATCGCGCGCAAAACGCATTTTGCGGCGGTTGCCAGCATGTTACTGCAACGCGTGCTGTTGATCTACCCTTTATTATTTTTTTTTTCATTTACTGTCAATAATATTTTAAGTTAGATTCAAATAATATAACACCAGATTTAATATGTTGAAAATATAAAAAAATATAACTCATTTAGAAACAATTAGAAGTAGACAAATTCGACTTTATGAAACTTAAATAATTTTAGCTAAAATAAATAAATCTATTTATATTCCCTTGATCACAAAATGCATTCTTAGTGTTTATCTATTTAAAGTATATTATATCTATTATATATATTTTATATATAATATAATATATTATATAATATAAATAATAATATTAATATATATATATAATAATATATAGTATAATAATATAATTAATATTATATATATATATATTAGATATATATAAATAATATATTATATATATATAGTAATGTGGTGGTGGCGGTGGTTGGGTGTGTTTATTATAGATATTGTGATATAGGTATTAATATATTATTATATTATATATATATATAATAAATTAATATTTATATATTATATTATATTAATATTTATATTATATATATTATTATTATATATATTTATATACTATTATTATATTATATAATAATTATATTTATATATATATATATATATTAATATATATATATAATATAATTATATAATATATATATATATATATATATATATATAATATATAATATTTACTATATATATATATATTATATATATTATATATATAATTATTATATATTATATTATAATATATATATATAATTATATTTATTATATTATATATATTATATAATATTATATATTATATTATATATATATATATTAATTATATATATATATTTTTAATATATAGTAATATATTTATTATATATTATATTATATATATATATTATTAGATATAATATTATATATATATATAAATAGTATTAATATATTATATATACAGGCATAAATAGAACTGTTTTAAACTATTAGTATCTACAATCCTAGATTTATAAGCGCATCAATAATTGTGTTATGACCGAATTAGCGTTGTTTTCTTAAAATTTTTGTTTTTTTTTTTTTTTCGTTTCGAATCCCGCGGGTTTACTTTGAAAGATTCGTCAAAAATACACTCTTAATGATTGCTTCTTTTTAGATTCTATCACTTCTTTATCTTTTTCCTCTTAGCATTTCATTGTTTAGAAGCAGTCTAATCATTTTTCATGTGGGAAGTAGTTTTTAAGAGTGAAGTGATGCCACAATTTAAGTTATGTAGCTTCATCATTAATATCAAGTTTACAAAAGAGTAATTTCTTTTTAAACTATTCCCTCACACCACCACACAACAACACCACACACACAACCACACACCACACCCACACACAATCACACACACCACTATATAATAATTTTAAATATTATTAATTAAATATTATTATATATTAATATAATATTTATATATTTGCATATTTTTATAGGCTTCAGGTTTGTTTGAAGTCACAATTCTAACTCACAAACCCTATTTTCACTAACATATGTTTAAAACATTTTCTTTCATCTACGAGTTTTTGTTGAGGTGTGGATCGAGATAATTTATATATGGTTTTATTTTTTTTTTTTTATTATTTTATTCTTTCATTGTAGTTTTTTGTCTCTTTCCTAAAAGCTCTATGTATAAATCTTTGATTTAATCTATACATTTTTGTTTAATGTTTTTATTATTCCGCACACAATACAGATATTATATATAATTATTTTATATATAATTAATATTATTATATATATATATAATTATTAATAAATTATATATATTATTTATATATATATATCTACTATATATATATTTTATATTTATATACCGCTATATATATATTATATTTAATACTTAGACTACTTATATTATTTTTCTTGATCTGAATTCAAATTTTGTTTTTATAATTAGCTATAAGAGTAATATATATATTATATATATCTATAATATATTATGTTCTTAGGAGAGAGATGAAGGGAGAGAGAGAGAAGAAGAGAAAGAGAGAAGAGGCAGGAACGAGTGAGAAAGCGAAAGAAGAGAGGGGATTAGTACTTTTCGATAACTCATTGTCCAATCAAGCTCAGAGGGTATTGCTACATTTCAGAATTTTTTTTTTTTGCATTTATTTATCAAAAATGTTCGAATTTTTTTATTTTCCCCATTTAGGGCTCGAAGCCGAAGTGGCAGAGGGACGAAGTCCCCTTCTTCCACCTGAGCGAGACCCCGACTCTGCCCTCTTTGCGTTTTACCTATGTATTCCCTTTGTAAAAAAAATAATTTAATTCCCTTCATTTGTTATTCCTTTACTAAAATAAGCCTAAAAAAAAGCTTTCCGAACACTACTGCAGACATAATTTACGTAGTTGGCAAATTTAATGTGTATTTTAGTTATTCAAATATATGAATTTATTTTAATATTTCTATTTTTTTTCATTCTAACAAAAATTCTTATCTGATACAAAATGTCATTTTGTTTAGGTGCATTTGTAGTTCCTAAACTCTCTGATAAGCCTTATAGAGATGATGAAATTATTGTCAAATAACGTAAATAATAAGTAATAGTGTAAGCAGAATGAGCTGGTTATATATAAGATATAATTATATATATATTATTATAAAATATATAGTATATTATTATATATATATTAATTATATAATTATTATATATATATATTAATGATATTAGTATTATTCTTATTTTATTATATATAATATAATTATTATATATAAAGTTAAATTATTTCTACTTTTTGATTCACTCTTTTTATTCTAAAACTTTTTATTTAAAATGTTAAAATTTTTTTTCATATAAATTTATTCTTATTTTTTTGTATTTATTGAACAGAAATGTGTGTTTCAAAAACTTAACGTATATATTAGATATATATTATTATATTATTTATATATTATCTATATTAATATATACTATATTAGTATATTATATTTTATATATAATATAATATATATATTAATTATTATTTATATCAGCCTTGTTTGTTTTACACTCCGTCGTTTTATTTTTCTTTTACATCTTGTTAGTATATGTACAAACAAGATATTTTAATTGGGACGACTATTCAAATTCGAATATTTTAAAATATTTTAAAATACATTTATATATTAAAAATATTAAAATGAAATATAATGGAAAAGTACGACACTTACAGGAAAAACCAATCTTTGGGAACAGCATATAAATAAATTAAATTATTGTAAAACATTAAAAATAAAATATTAAATTACCATCGAAAGACTACTTACAGAAAACTAATACTATTTGGTTCAACACATATAAAGTATTAGACTTTGTAAAATAAAAATAATAAAAAAAAAATTAGTCCGACGGGGACAGATGGGGACGTTTCTTTACCCTGGGAGGGCGGAGCCGCCGCGACAAAAAATTACAAAGGTCGTTCTTGTGGCGACTTAATTCGATAAGCAAGCTCTTGCTGCCTAGATGATAGTTATTCTATTTGGATGAATTATTGGATCATGAAGTCATTTGGCCACGAGGGGCATTTAAGCGATTAGCGTCAATTCAGCGTCCACTCCAGGCGCCTCATGACTATACTCCCCACTTGCAAGAAAAACTCTAACTGAGAAACACACCACAATACCACCATGGATCTCCAAAGTGTTCAAGAATAAGAGAACAAACATCCAATTCTGACTGAACAAATACAACTGGTTTCGAGTTGTGTGCATCAATTCCTTGTGTCTACACAGTGTGTCCCATCTTTTTTAGTAGCGCCCAGAATTAAATCTAGCCATGCATTTCCTTTCTACTATTATATATATATATATAAATAATGATTTATTTATTATAATTTATATATTATATAGAGTGGGCACCCCGCTCATTTGTAGCGCTAGCGCACCTGACCTCCAAAAAGTTAGTCTTAGCGATCTCTTTCTTATTTAGTTCGACCATCAAACCTCCGCTATTGCATGTCCGACTCGCGTCCGTCCGCTTAATAATTGCGATTATCTCTCTCTTT
>JABUQX010068191.1:30000-39715 GCA_015478945.1 Trachelipus rathkii | reverse complement strand
ATATTTTTTGCTTTTTATTTTTTATTTACATTTTTTACGTATAAAGTTTAATTTAATGTTTTTTTTTTTTTTTTTTTTTTTTTTTTTTTTCTAACTATTTTTATTTTACATTTTTACTTTGTGTTTAATTTTTTTTTTTAAATGTATTGTAGTTTCAAAACTTTTATTTTTTGATATAAAGTTTAATAATAATATTGAACATTAATTTTTGGCTGATCTTCTTTTTTTATATATTTTTATTTGTTTTATTTATTTTGTTAATTTGCTAAATATTTTGTTTTTACTAAAAAATTTATTCTTTTACATACCTTAAAGCAGTAAATCAGTAAATCAGTAAATCAAACTGCCCCCATACCCCCATACCCTTCTGTGATCTATTGATCTATGATCTATTGAATCTATTGGAATCTATCGTTCTATTTGATTCAAGTTCATATTTTGTATTAAACATAAACACAAAAACTTTATTTATTTTGTTTTGTTTCTTTTTTGTTACTTTTCGTTTTTTACTGAAAAATTTTTTCCTTTTTATGTTTATACTTAAAAAATTTACATTTTTTCATTACCTTAAAGCAGTAAACAGTAAATCAGTAAACAAACTACCCTCCATACCCCTTTTTTTACCTTCATACCCTTCTGTGATCTATTGATCTATTGATCTATTGATCTATTGATCAAGTCATATTTTTATAAAATAACACAAAAACTTTTATTTATTTTTGTTTTGTTTCTGTAAAACATTTTTTGTTTTTACTAAAAAATTATTCTTTTTATGTTTATAACTTAAAAAAAAATTTGCCTTTTTTTACATTACCTTAAAGCAAGTAAATCAGTAAATCAGTAAATCAAACTGCCCTCCATACCCTCATACCCCTTCCATGATCTATTAATCTTATTGATCTATTGATCTATTGATTCAAATCATATTTTGTATAACATAAACACAAAAACTTTTATTTATTTTTGTTTGTTTTCTTTTAAATAATTTGTTTTTTACTAAAAAATTTACTCTTTTTATTTTGTTAATAACTTAAAAAATGTACATTTTTATATCTAAGCAGTAAATCAGTTAAATCAGTAAATCAAACTACCCTCCATACCCTCATACCCTTCTGTGATCTATTGATCTAATGAATCAAGTCTAATTGCATCTATTGATCTATTTGATTCAAGTCATTTATTTTGTATAACATAAAACAAAACCTTTTATTTATTTTGTTTTATTCTTTAAACTTTTCGTTTTACTAAAAAATTTATTTCCTTTTATGTTTATAACTTAAAAAAAATTTTGCATATTACATACTTAAAGCAGTAAATCAGTAAATCAACTGCCCTCCATACCCTCGAACCCTCCATGCATCTATTGATCTATTGATCTATTGAATCTATTGATTCAAAGTCATATTTTGTATAAACACATAACACAAAAACTTTTATTATTTTGTTTGTTTCTTTAAACATTTTGTTTTTACAAAAATTATTTCTTTTTATGTTTATAACTTAAAAAATTGTTGTTTTAAACATACCTTTAAACCAGTAAATCAGTAAATCAAACTACCTCCATACCCTCCTACCCTTCCATGATCTATTGAATCTAAATGATCTTTTGATTCTATTGTCTATTGATTTCAAAGCAGTATTTTGTATAACATAACACAAAAAACTTTTATTTATTATGTTTTTTCTTTAAACTTTTCGTTTTTTACATAAAATTTTATTTAATTTTGTTTAATTTGCTTTAAATATTTTTTTATAAATATATATATTTTATGTTTATAACTTAAAAAAATTTGCATATTTACATACCTTAAAGCAGTAAAATCAGTAAATCAGTAAATCAGTAAAATCAAACTGCCATACATAACCTCATACCCTTCTCTGATTCTTTTGATCTATGATCTATTGATTCAAGTCATATGTTGTATAAACATAACACAAAACTTTTATTTATTTTTGTTTTATTTCTTTAAACTTTTCGTTTTTGCTAAAAAATTTAGACCTTTTATGTTTATAACTTAAAAAAATTTGCTTATTTACATACCTCAAAGCAGTAAATCAGTAAATCAGTAAATCAAATACCCTCCCTACCCTCATACCCATTTCATGATCTATTGATCTATTTGAATCTATTGATCATTGATCTATTGATCTATTGGGTTCAGTCATATTTTGTTAACCATAGCACAAAATTTTATTAGTTTTCATTGTCCTTTATAAAATTTTCGTATTTACATAAAATTTTATTTATTTTGTTTAATTTGCTTTAAATATTTTGTTTTTACTAAAAAATTTATTCTTTTTATGTTTATAACTTAAAAATTTGCATTTTTACATACCTTAAAACAGTAAATCAGTAAATCAGTAAATCAAACTGCCATCCATACCCTCATACCCTTCTGATGAATCTATTGATCTATTGATCTACTGATTTAAGTCATATTCTTGTATAACATAACAAAAGCTTTTATTTATTTTTGTTTTGTTTCTTTAAAACTTTTTGTTTTTACTAAAAAATTTATTCCTTTTATGTTTATAACTTAAAAAAAAATTTGCATATTTACATACCTTAAAACAGAAATCAGTAAATTCAGTAAATCAAACTGCCCTCCATCCCTCATACCCATCCATGATCTATGATTCTATTGATCTATTATCTATTTGATTCAAGTCATATTTTGTATTTAACATAACACAAAAACTCTTTATTTATTATTGTTTTGTTTCTTTAAACTTTTTCGTTTTTTACTATAAAATTTTATTTATTTTGTTTAATTTGCTTTAATATTTTGTTTTTACTAAAAAAAATTTTCTTTTTATGTTTTATAACTTAAAACATTTGCATTTTTACAACTTAAAACAGTAAATCAGTAATCAGTAATCAAACTGCCCTCCATAGATCTATTGATCTACGGATCTATTGATCTATTGATCTATTATCTATTGATCTATTGATTTCAATCATAATTTTGTATAACATAAACATACTAACTTTTATTCATTTTTTGTTTTGTTCTTTTAAACTTTTCGTTTTTTACTAAAAAATTTATTGTTTGAAATGTTTATAAACTTTAAAAAATTTGCATATTTACATAACCTTAAAACAGTAAATCATAAATCGGTAAATCAAACTTGCCCTCATACCCCATTCCCAATCCATGATCCTATTGATCTATGATCTATTGATCTATTGATCTATTGATCTATTGATTCAAGTCATATTTTGTATAACATAACACAAAACTTTATTTATTTTTTGTTTTGATTCTTTAAACATTTTCGTTTTTTACTAAAAATTATTCCTTTATGTTTATAACTTAAAAAAATTTGCATATTTACATACTTTAAAAACAGTAAATCAGTAAATCAGTAAATCAAAACTGCCCTCCATACCCCTCATACCCATCCATGATCTGGAATCTATTGATCTATTGATCTATTTTGATTTCAAGTCATATTTTGATAACATAACACAAAACTTTATTTATGTTGTTTTGTTTCTTTAAACATTTTGTTTTTACTAAAAAAATTATTATTTGTTTATTTGCTTTTAAATATTTTGTTTTACTAAAAAATTTATTCATTTTATTTTTTATAATGTAAAAAATTTGCATTTTTACATACCTTAAGGCAGTAAATCAGTATCAGTAAATCAAAACTGCCATCCATACCCTCATAACCTTTTGTGATCTACTGATCTATCCCAGCTTTGATCTATGATCTATTGATTCAGTTCATATTTGTATAAACATAACACAAACTTTTATTTATTATTGTTTTGTTTCTTTAAACTTTCGTTTTTTACTAAAAAAATTATTCTTTTTATGTTTTATAACTTAAAAAAATTTGCTATTTACATACCTTAAAGCACGTAAATCAGTAAATCAGTAAATCAAACTGCCTCCATACCCTCATTAGCCTTCTGTGATCTATTGATCTATTGATTCTATTGATCATTGATCTATTGATCAAGCATATTTGAAATAAACATAACACAAAAACTTTATTTATTTTGTTTGATTTTCTTTAAACTTTTCGTTTTTACTAAAAAATTTATTTATTTTTGCTTATTCTGTTTAAAATATTTTGTTTTATAAAATTTCTTTCTTTTTTATGTTTCTAACTTAAAAAAAATTTACATTTTTACATAACCTTAAAACAGTAAATCAGTAAACAGTAAATCAAACTGTGTATAGCTACCCTCCAGCCCTATCATGAATCTATTTGATCTAATGATTCTATTGATCTATTGATTCAAGTATCTTTTTGTATAACATCACATAAAAATAAATTCTTTGCTGTGGCTGTTGTTGTTGTTGTGTATCTGTTGTTGTAGTTGTAGTTGTTGTTGTTGTTGTTGCTGTTCTTATATCTTACGTTCAAGTTAAATGAAAATATACAACCCTTTTTCAAAGAGTTCTAAATTATTAATGTTAAATTTTACATTAACATTGTAATATTGAAAACTAAACAAAAAATACATATCATCCTAGCCCAACTGACATACAGCATTCGTTAACAATGCTAACTAAAAAAAAGTTTCAACTTACCAGCAGAAGAAGGCATAGCAATCAATCTTTACTATACACACAAACGCTCAAAATATTATTATTATATTATTATTATTATTATTATTATTTATTATTATTATATATTATATTTATTATTATTATTATATTATTATTATGATTATTATTTTATTATTATTATTATTATTATTATTATATCAACTAATATATGTATTATGAACATAACAAAACCTAACACACCATATATATATACACACACGCACACACACACACACACACACACACACACACACACACACACATACACATACACATACACACATTACACACACACAATAAATATAGACACTTTACTTAATTAACAGCCATATGATCAGTAAGATAGTACGATGATTGTATGGCTGTTATTAAGTAAAGTGTCTTATAGTTTATGTGTGTGTATTGTGTGTATGTGTTTGAGTAATGTCGTGTGTGTGTGTGTGTGTGTGGTGTGTGTGTGTCTGTGTGTATATATATCTTATGGTGTGTTAGGTTTGTTATGGTCCTTATACATATATTAGTTGATATAATAATAATAATAATAATAAAATAAAATAATAAATAATAATAATAATAATAATAATGAATAATAATTAATAATAATAAATATTGAGCGTTTGTTTTTTTGTGTTTATAGTAAAGATTGAGATTGCTATGCCTTCTTTTCTGCTGGTAAGTTGAACTTTTTAATTTTTAGTTACATTGTAACTAATCAAGTATGAGCGAAAAGGATCCAGGATCCACAGCACAGAGTTTAGTTTTCAATATTACAATGTTAATGTAAAAATTAACATTAATATTTTAGAGAGATGCTGAAAAAGTGTTGTATATTTTCATTTAACTTGAACGTATGATATATTTAACAGCAACAACAACAACAACAACTACAACAACAACAACAACAACAGCCACAGCCAAAGAACTTTATTTTTATGTTATGTTATACAAAAAAATACTTGAATCAATAGATCAATAGATCATTAGATCAATAATCATGATTGGGGCTGGAGGGTAGCTATACACAGTTTGATTTACTGTTTTACTGATTTACTGTTTTAAGGTATGTAAAAATGTAAATTTTTTAAGTTTATAAACATAAAAAGAAAGAAATTTTAATTTAAAAACAAAATATTTTAAAACAGATAAAGCAAAAAAATCTCATTTAGTAAAAAACGAAAAAGTTTAAAGAAAATCAAAACAAAATAAATAAAGTTTTTGTGTTATGTTATCAAAATATGACTTGAATCAATAGAATCAATAGATCAATAGATCAATAGAATCACACAGAAGGCTATGAGGGTATGGAGGGCAGCTTGATTAATTTGATTACTGATTTACTGCTTTAAGGTATGTAAATATGCAAATTTTTAAGTTAAACATAAAAAAGATAAATTTTTTAGTAAAAACGAAAGTTATTTAATAAACAAAAAAAATAATAAAAGTTTTGTGTTATGTTATACAAAAATATGACTTGAATCAATAGATCAATAGATCAATAGATCAATAGATCAATAGATCACAAAAGGGTATGAGGGTATGGAGGTCAGTTTGATTTACTGATTACTGATTTACTGCCTTAAGGTATGTAAAAATGCAAATTTTTTAAGTTATAAACAAAAATGAATAAATTTTTTAGAATAAAACAAAATATTTAAATCAAATTAAACAAAATAAATAATTTTTTTAGTAAAAACAAAAATGTTTAAAGAAACAAAACAAAAAATAAATAAAAAAGTTTGTTGTATGTTAACAAAATATGACTTGAATCAAATAGATTCAAAGATCAATAGATCCATAGATCATGGAAGGATAGGAAGGTGGCTGGGAGGCAGTTTGATTTACTGGATTTACTGATTACTGTTAAGGTATGTTAAATATTTACAAATTTTTTTTAAAGTTATAAACATAAAAGGAATAAATTTTTTAGTAAAAAACGAAAAGTTTAAAGAAACAAAACAAAAATAAATAAAAGTTTTGTGTTATGTTATACAAAATATGACTTGAATCAATAGATCAATAGATCAATAGATCAATAGATCAATAGATCATGGATGGGAATGAGGGTATGAAGGGCAGTTTGATTTACTGAGTTTAACTGATTTACTGTTTTAAGGTATGTAAATATGCAAATTTTTTTTAAGTTTAAACATAAAAGAATAAATTTTTTAGATAAAAACGAAAATTTTAAAGAACAAAACAAAAATGTAATAAAAAGTTACCTGTTATGTATACAAATATGACTTTGAATCAATAGATCAATAGATCAATAGGATAATCAATTAGATCAATAGATCACAGAAGGGATGAGGAGGGACAGGGCAGTTTGATTTACTGATTTACTGATTTACTGTTTTAAGGTATGTAAAAATGCAAATTTTTAAGTTATAAACATAAAAAGAATAAATTTTTTAGTAAAAACAAAATATTTAAAGCAAATTAAACAAAATAAATAAAATTTTATAGTAAAAAACGAAAAAGTTTAAAGAAACAAACAATAATAAATAAAAGTTTTGTGTTATGTATACAAAATATGACTTTGATCAATAGATCACAATAGATCAATGATCAATAGATCATGGATGGGTATGAGGGTATGGAGGGCAGTTTGATTTACTGATTTACTGATTTACTGTTTTAAGGTATGTAAATATGCAAATTTTTTTAAAGTTATAAACATAAAAGGAATAAATTTTTTAGTTAAAAACGGAAAGTTTAAAGAAACAAAACAAAAATAAATAAAAGTTTTGTGTTATGTTATACAAAATATGACTTGAATCAATAGATCAATAGATCAATAGATCAATAGATCAATAGATCACAGAAGGGTATGAGGGTATGGATTGCAGTTTGATACTATTTACTGATTTACTGTTTTAAGTATTTAAAAATGCAAATTTTTAAGTTATAAACATAAAAAGAATAAATTTTTTAGTAAAAACAAAATATTTAAAGCAAATTAAACAAAATAAATAAAATTTTATAGTAAAAAACAAAAGTTTAAAGAACAAAACAAAAATAAATAAAATGTTTTGTGCAGTATACAAATATGACCTTAACCAATAGATCAATAGATCATAAAAAAGATCAATAAGATCATGGTGGGTGATGAGGGTATGGGAGGGTATGTGATTTGCTTGATTTACTGATTATACTGCAGGATAAATAAGCAAATTTTTTAAAGTTAAAACATAAAAGGTCTAAATTTTTTAGCTTAGTAGAAAACGAAAAGTTTAAAGAAATAAAAAAAAAATAAAGTAGAAGTGTTTTGTGTTTATGGTTATACCAAAATAACTTGAATCCAATAGATCATAATCAATAGATCATAGATCAAGGAAGGGTATGAGGTTATGTATGGCAGTTTGATTTACTGATTTATGATTTACTGATTTACTGCTTTTGAAGCAAAGTATGCATATTTGTTTAACTTGACAAACATAAAAAGAATAAAATTTTAGTAACAAGATATATTTAAAGCAAATTAAACATAATAAATAAAATTTATAGTAAAAAACGAAAATTTTAAAAAAAACAAACAAATATAAAATAAAAGTTTGTGTTATGTTATACAAAATATGAGATGAAATCAAAAGATCAAAAGATCATTAGATCAATAGATATCATGGAAGGGTAGGAGGTATGGAGGGTAGTGATTTACTGATTACTGGGTAAGGTATGTGAAAATAACGCAAATTTTAAGTTATAAGAATAAAAAAAGAAATAAAATTTTTAGTAAAAACAATGTTAAGAACAACTTCTTGAATTTAAAATGTAGGCTTTCCTAATTAATATAATATAACTTGAATCAATAGATCAAATAGATCAATTAGGATGCAATAGATCAATATAGAGAAGGTATGAGGGTATGTAATAATGTTGCTTCACACCGAAGCTATAGTTTTTAAGTCATGTAAATATGTATGTAAGTTATAAACAAAAAGGAATAATATTTTTTTAGTAAAAACGGGCAAAAAGTTTAAAGAAAATAAAAACAAAAATAAATAAAAGTTTTGTTTTATGTTATACAAAATAGACTTGAATCAATAGATCAATAGATCATAGATCATAGCTGGGTAGGAGAGATAGGGGACTGCATGGAGGGGTAGTTTGATTTATGATTTACTGATTTACTGCTTAATAAGGTATGGAAAAAATGCAAATTTTTTAAGTATAAACATAAAAAGACGTTTAAATTTTTTAGTAAAAAAACAAAATTAAAGAACAAAACAAAATAAATTAAAAGTGTTTTGTGTATATACCAAAAAGAGAATCAAAGATCAAATAGTCAATAGATCAAAAGGATAATAGGATCATGGAAGGGTATGAGGTTATGGGAGGCAGTTTGATTTACTGATTTACTGATTTTACTGCTTTAAGGTCTAGAAATATGCAAATTTTTTTTAAGTTATTAAACATAAAAGAACTAATTTTTTAGTAAAAAACAAAAATGTTAAAGAAACAAAACAAAATAAATTAAAAGTTTTTGTGTTATGTTATACAAAATATGACTTTATGGGTTATCAATAAGGGGGACAATAGATCAATAGAATCACAGATAGGGTATGAGGGTATGGAGGGTAGTTTGATTAATGATTTTACTGATTTACTGCTTTAAGGTATGTAAAAATGCAAATTTTTAAGTTATAAACATAAAAAGAATAAATTTTTTAGTAAAAAACGAAAAGTATAAAGAAACAAAAAAAAAATAAATAAAAGTTTTTGTGTTATGTTATACAAAATATGACTTAAGACAATAGAAACAGATAGATCAATAGATTCAATAGATCACAGAAGGGTATGAGTGTATGGAGGGCAGTTTGATTACTGATTACTGCCTTTAAGGTATGTAAAAGAATAATTTTTTAGTAAAAACATAATATTTAAATAAATTAAACAAAAAAACAAAACAAATAAAATAAATTCCAGAGAATATAAGGTCAAAATTTAAAATAAATTAAAATAAATAAATAAACTTATAAAAAAAAAAAAAATTTGAAAAATAAATTTAAAAAAAAAAATTAAACACAAAGTAAAAAATGTTTAAAATAAAAAAAAAAAAAATAAAAAAAAAAAAAAAAATTAAAATTAACAAAAAGTATAAAATGAAAAAAAAAACGTAAAAAATAGCAACCAATATATACATGTTTCAGTTT
>JABUQX010068191.1:0-25000 GCA_015478945.1 Trachelipus rathkii | reverse complement strand
TATATATAATATATAATATATATTAATATATATATATTATTATATATATTATATATAATATTATATTATAATATAGAATAGATTGAGAAAACCAGAGCATATTAAGACTGATATGAGAAGGATATTTAAAATGTTTGTCCTCATAGTAGATAGATGTATATAAATAAAGATATATATAATATAATATACACCCCTACCATAAAAATACATACATAATATACCACCACTATATAACTATATAATAATAAATAGTATTATATATAATATATATATATATAAATATATATAATATTTATATATATTAAAATAAATTATATATATATAATATAATATATAATATAATATATATATATATTATAATAATATAATAATAATAAATATATATATATATAATATAAATTAATATATATATAATATATATATACTAATAATATATATATATATAATATAGATATAATATATATATATATATATATATATAAAAAAATTATATAATATATATATATATATAATAATATATATATATAATAATATATAATATATATATATTATATATATATATATATATATATATATATATAAATTATATATATATGTATAATTATTATATATATAAATCAAATATATAATTAAATAAATATATGATATATATATAGTATATAATATTTATATATATAATAGTATATATATATATATTCATATAATAATATAGTATATAATAATAAATAATTATTATATAATATATAATATATATTACCAAAACGGAGTCCACAGGGCGCCACCTTCTCTTTTACCTATCCTACACGAGCGCTTATGCACTAGAGAGACAGTATCCTTCCGCGATCGGCCTACCCACCAATCCACCTTAGAACTTGATTCCGGTTCAAAGGAACCATACCGAGATTATTAATCACCCTCTATTTCTTCAATACAGAAGCGGAAATATAGAATGGGCACGCACTTCTGCTCACACCCAAGATTACCTACAACAATATAGAAACTTGGTACTCATCCACAGTTAATGAATAAGTCAACGCCAGCCACACGCGAAAGTCTTCCATTCGACACTACCTAACCACGACCGCCACCATTCTTCACTCCCACCCACAGTAAGATTTTCACTAACCAACAACCCACATGCTCCCTAAACAAACCCCAAAAAATATTAGGACTTATGACACACATGACGTTCTCCCCCCCCCCCATCGACCCAAAATCACCTCAATCAAACCCACGGAAACGAAAACACCCATCCGAACCACTCTCCCAAAGCACCAACGAATGACAGGAAACACACCATATTACCAAAACTTATAAACAACTACTTCAGAAACAAACATAAACTATGCTTTCCCCACATGGTTCCCTCGCACTGTCAAAAATACTAACTCCAAAAAAATTACAAAATCACACAAAACATTTGCCCTTAGAATATATTCACTGGATGCCTAAAACAACCACCATCCAACACTTCTACATGACGAGACTACATCCTTACCTACATCTCCACCCACCTGGAATTGGGGCGGAACCAATCTACCAGAAACCTCCAAATCCAACCCACCCAGCACCAAATTATAATACATCCAACCCTAACCCGACAACATGATAAAAACCCCACCTTCCTCACCAGCTTAAATATTCGTATAATAATAATCTACAACAATATTCCCCCTTTAACCCCTCCCCCTCCCCTACCCAATAGGTCATGGACGGGTACAAACCAATCTATACCACAACTAAACCAACACGTATCTACGAAACCGCACCCAAATAACAATTTACTAAACCCCCCCCCCAAAAACAAAAGAAAAAAATTCTCCCTATAAAAGAAACACTGTCTAAAAAAGGCCAAATTGGACCCCCCCCGGAGCAGACTAGGTCTCCACCCAAAACTACTTACAATATAAAAATATAGAATTCAAAACTAACACAATAGTTAACCTCTCCCACCTGCCCAGAATGTCACTCTATCCCAGGACAACAATGAGCAACCTCCTTCTGGGGTCACCGCTCTACCCCCCGTGCCGACTTCTCTATATCTTTCCCTTCTCGACCACTGATGGAACACCAAAGAGCGGCAGCCGGCTTCTGGAAGCAGACGTAGCCCTCTAATATGAGGTGAGCCAGGGGCAGAAAGTAATAAATATAAATATATATTCATAGTAATATATATATATATATATATATATATATATATAAATAATAAAATATAATATATATATAGAACATAAGTAAATATAAAAAAAATATAAGTAAATAACATTTAAATAATATACTTATGTGCTCAATATCAATTATATGGTTGACTGGATAGTAAGATAGAGACATACCGCGATTGTAAAAGTATAATTCTATATTTACTTAATGATTAATGGGTTGACGGACTTCTAAAATGGCCAATCGGCTTCTTAATGTATTAATTTTATTGGTGAACTGGACCAGTACTAAATATGACACATGCGGCTTCTTAAGATCTATCTTACTAATTATGGTAAGACTGGACATCTACATATGAGAGTGTTAATGCAGCTATCTATAATTATAATTCATAATAATAATTAAGAAGCTCGCATTAACCCCTCTAGAATGTCCACAGTCAACCCATAATAAATAATAATAACTTAAGAAGCACGACAAGGTCTTATTTAAGGACTGCCCAAGTCAACCATAAAAATTATATAAATTAAAAAGCCGCATGGTCACCTCATAAGAATGTCACCAGTCCAACCATAATAAAATAAGAATATACTAAGAAGCCGATATGGCCTATCTATTACTGTCCCAGTCAACCCAATAATAATTAATTATAAAAATAATAATTAAGAAGCCGCAATTGACCACTATGAATCGATCAGTCAACTCATTAATAAATAAGAAAATAACATAATACTATAAAGGAAGCGCATTGGTCCTATATTTAGACTGAATCATAAGTTCAAACCTATGAAAATTAATAATTAAAAAGCCGCAATGGCCCCTCTATCAGAATGTCCCAAGTCAACCAAAATAAATTAATAATAAAATAATACTTTATGAAGCCGCATGGGGCCTATCTAGACTGTCCAGGTCAACCAATAATAATTAATAATTAAAAATAATAATCAAGCCACATATGATTCCCTCGGATGTCCCAGCAAACTCATTAAAAGAAGAAAAAATTACTAAGAAGCCAGGCAATGGTCCTTTTGTAGACCTGTCCCAGTAATAACGACCAAATAAAAAAAATAATAATTGAGAAGCCGAATTGGCCCCTCTAGAATGTCCCGGTCACCCAAAAAAATTAAGAATTTAAGAATATATTTTATATAATAATTTAAAAATGTAATTATAATGAAATACAAATATAGAGACAGAAAGAAGCCACATGGGCCTACATAGTCATGTCCCAATCAACCAGGCAATAAATTAGAATTGAATAAATAATAAAGTCAACGATGGCCCTCTAAATGATAGAATCCATGATAATAATAAATAAAGAATAATTAATTCAGAAGACCGGCCATGGAGACCTAAATCTAGAACGTCCCCCAGTCAACCCATAATAATTAATAGTTAAGAATTATTTATTCTAATTATTAATTGCCTATGGGATTGACTGGGCACAGTCTAAGAATATATAGGTCCATGGGCTTCTGAATATTATTCCTTAATTATTTAAAAGATTATGTTAAATTCTAACATAGAATTTTCTACTGTTGTATACCTAAACAAAACTTATCATAACCATACTGATTTTTGAAATGAGACCTTACCTGGATCGATCAATATTGAAGTCTCTTATGGGAGTTTTAACAACTTATTTTAGAGATGGGCTGTAACCCCCTTTCCTAAAGAAAGACGGAGTTTTTCGTTATTCCTATTCTTCAATTTATTATTTTTAGTAGTATAATCCTAAGTGATTTCATAAAAATTCGGCGAAAAAGCGTGACAAACCCCTCTGAAGGTAGGGTAAACAATTACCGAAATTTGTATAGAAATGGAAAAAAATATATATTTTTTTTAATTTGATATTTGCATCGATAAACACTAACGGAATAGGTACAAGAAAAACATAATAACATATTGGAGAATCAGCGTGGATTGAAATTTGATATCATAGGAAAAATTGGGAAACTTTTTTCCTTATTTAATTAATTTTTAATAACTAAAAAGAAATTGCCCCTGCGGTAACCGCAAGATGCAAGAGGCAGCAGGGTCTCTGGCCGATCGGGGGACGGACGTGGGGACTTACGTTCCCCCTCATGTCCCACACGTCGGCTCGAGACCCCTTAAAAAAAAAAAAAAACTCAATACAAATTATCATACGGCTGATTTCCAAAGTTGTTAAGTTCTGTCCATATCTAATTTTCGAGATGATCAAAAAAAATAATCCATTTTCCATACAAATTTAACATACGCTGATTCCAAATAATGTTATTAAGTTTTCTGTGTACCTATGTAGTTTTCGAGATACTCATGCGAGTGTTTGGTAAGTTAGACATATATATATATATATATAATATATATATATAATAAAAATATATATAATAAATATATATATATATAATATATATATATATATATATTATATATATATAATATATATAATATATATATATATATATATATACTATAATATAATATATATATAATATATATATATAATTTTTCCATTAAAATTAATCAGTCTATCGGCAATCATAATAAAAGAAAATAACAATTATTATTATTACTATTCTATAAATATTTTGGTTAACGGTAACGATTAACGTTAACTTCCGTTAAATTCTTTACCGATAAACGCGCTTTAATGATTAACGCCGCTAATTTTTTTGTTAACGATTTAGAATTAACGACGTTAACTTTCTCATAACGGTGCCCACCTTTTGTAATAGATAATATAATAATATATATAATAATATATATAATATTATATATATATAATATATATATATAATATATATATTATAATATATATATAAATATAATATATATATAATATATATATATATATATTATATATATATAATTATGCAATAATTATATATATTATAATATATATATAATATATATATATATAATAATATATATATATATATTATATTATATATATATATATATAAATATATAATATATATAAATATATATAATATATAATATATATAATAATATATATATATATATATATAAAAATTAATATAATAATATAAATTATATAATATAAAATAATTTACCCCCCATTCATGAGTCGACGTGACATGAATTGTATTTTACTAATTTGTTTCTTTTTCTTTTTCTATAAAATATGAAATTTGTTAACTTTATAAAATTAATTTAAGTAATATAAAATTATAAATTAACTTTATATAACTTTAGGTGTTAAATGTCGTACAGATGCTTCACCGTCCCTTCTGGGGAAGGGACTCTTTAGGAAGTAAAAAGAATTTTTTACCAAAGAGCTTGAAATATAATATATTATAATATATATATTATTTATTATAATAATAATATATATATAATATATATATATTATATATAAAATAATATATATATATATATATATATATATATATATATTATAATAAAATATATAATAATATTACTACATTATATATATATATACTATATATATATAATATTATTTATTATTTTTTTTAACAGGCACTCCCTCATCCCAAGAGCAAAGTGCCTAAAGAAAAAAAGAAGTAAATTTTTTCAAAGAATGATTAGAGCAAGAACTCAACGCAGCAAATTCCTGGGAGCATCCTTACCTTAACCAAAAGAGGGAGAAGATAAAATTACACGGGATACAGACAAAAAGATAGAGGGTAATATATATATAATAATAATAATATATATATACTATCCATTATATACATATATATATATAATAAATAATAATCAATAATACTATCATATATATATACTATAAAATATATATATAATATATCGTACATTTTCTTTAAACTGAAAATCTAATAAAAATAGGGAGAAGAATGACTTAGTTTTTAGTTTATAAAACCAAATTTAACCAACAATGGTTTTATTTGTAAAAATCAACTAAAAAGACTTGTTTATTTTTGCTTTTTTTTTGTTTTAGACCTTTAATAATAAAAAAAAATAATATAAAAAGGGCTCTAAATGAAAGTTTATGTCATAAATACGTCAAACTAATCATATTAGATAAGTAATACATGGAGGAATATCTAGTAAGCTACCAATTTTAAAAAAAATTAACATCAAAAAAGTTGGCAATAATACATATACTATAATCTTTTAACTTAATTTTTACTTTGAAAGTAGAAAATTGCTTAATTAAAGATGTTAAATAATAAATAAACAATTTTTAGATATAATACAAAGTTAATAGAAGGAGAATTTTTCAAAACCAGTTCTTCCCAACCTTCTTTCTTATAATTGCAATAATAGTTCGTACACATCATTCACTTTATAATATTTTCAAAATTTCAAATGTTCTATTTGAAAAATTTTGCAGTTAATATGAATGGATACGAAATATTGCTTATATATCAAAATACATTATATTATCATATATATATAATATAATAATAATATATATATATATATAATATAATATATATATAAATAATAATATATAATATATATAATATATATATTATTATAATATATATTCTTAGTGGAATGAAAGGCCAGAGGACTTTACCAAAATTTCCATCGGTTTTTGAAAAATTGGAAACAAGGGCCAAATTAAAGCCTGACATGGGGCCAAGAGAATAGCAGGGCGCTTGAAATTGTGCATATCAAAGGTAGTTGGAAAAAGGAGATAAATGAAGTGTTGTTTCAGGAACTATATTTACCCAATTTACCAAGTGGAGTACATGTAAGATGAGCATAGCGAGTTAAGTTGGATCAGGAAGTTTTGAGCAGGAGAAACAGGATAGAGGCTATCTAAATACGAGTTCGCAAGGAAACTCTCCTCAAAAGAATGAGTACATGACTGAATGTTGCAACAATTTCGAAGGATAAGAAAGATTGGAGGAGAGTTAGTTACAGAATAGGAGAGTTAAGGAGTCGACAGACCACACTTTATCAAGAAGAGAAGAAGTTCCGAAGGAGCATTGGAACAACCAATTTCCTAAGAAACTATGTTAAAAAAGACAATATGCATAGATGAGGTAACCATTACGTCACAATTGCACGAAGTTAAGTTTTTTTGATTTCAGGGTAAAACCGGTCAATATAAACCAATTCGAAATTCAAAAAACACTACTTTTTATTATTTAATTAATTAACTGAGCACAATTTTCAAAAAAAAATTCAAAAACTTTACTTCGTGCATATTTATGTGAGTAAATGAGACCCATCTATGACATATTTCAAGGTTTGAGTTCAAAATTTCGGAAAAAAAACTAAGTGTTGATGTTGATACGAAAAAATATCAAAACATAGGTTCTTGAATAAAATAAGAAAATACTAAACATATGACTACAGACAAACATAAAAAACACCCGAAAACGAACGTCTTAGAGGGCAGAAAAAAGTTGCTCGTTTGTTCCCCATCAAAAATTTGTTCTGAAAATTAAAATATTTATTTCATTTTAGGTGATGACCTTAAAATGGAGGTGCTTGAAAAATTCAATATTGGATCCTTCCGAAAAAACCGTTAATGTCATCCACACACAACACACACACACCACACACACACACACACACACACACACACACACACACACACGCACACACACCACAACACACACACACACCAACACCACACACACCAACACACAACACACCACACACACACACCACACACACACACACACAACACACACACACACTATATATATATAATATTATTATAATATATATATATATATATTATAATATATAAAATATAGTATAATATATATAACTAATAATATAATATAATTTCGATGCAGTAAAGTAACATTGTGTTATTATTATAAAAATAAAATAAATTTAAATAAAAAATATAAATATAAATAATAAATATTTGCCTATATAATAATAATATATAATAATTATATATATATATATAATATCATATATCATTATTGGTCTAATTTCTAACTTTACGGATCATTAGTTTTAGAAGAGGTGTTTTATAAATAGAAAAAGGAAAGTAGTCCTTCCTATTTAGATAAACTCTCAAATAAACTACTCCACCACACTTCAACCCCATTACATTTAACATTTCCATTTGCATAGATATCAAGCATAAAGGATATTACTTTTTTATTCCTCTATTCTTAATAAATGCAGCATCCAGATATCATTCCTTCATCATAAGGATTCAAAATAATATGCCATATCAATCCTTTGAAGTGGCACATGTAACCCATCATTCTCCATCCATTCTTTAGACAACACGATTCAAAAATTTTCCTTCTAAACTTCTCTTTCCATTATAAATCCACCATTCCATCATCCTTCTGAAATGGTATAATTTTTACGGAAAAACTTATTTACTTGTATTATAATTCATCCTTCCGATTGAAATTATGGTCAGCAATTTATTCCTCCTCAACTTTATCCCTTTTCATTTAATTACTTCATCCATTCTCATCCACATTCTTTGTAATAAAGGGTCAAACATTTATCATCCTAAACTTTCAATTTTCATTATAAATTCCTTAAATTTGTTCCAATTTGAAATAGGTTGCAAATTTTTTTCTTCCTAAACATTTTACTTATAATCAATCCATCCTATCCATCCATTGTAATAGGTTCAACATTTTTTCACCATAAACTTTTTACTCCCATTGTAATACACTCATCCTTTGTAATAATAATATAAATCAAAATTCTTATCCTGATAATAATTTTCAATTCATATTATTAGAATCATAAATTTCATTCAAACTTTAATAATAGAAATTAAAAGAAATATATTATAAACTATTTTGCTTTACAACATAATCCAATCCGATCTTTAATATAATAAAGGGTTCAAACATTTTATTCACCATAAAACTATTAAAACTTCCATATATTGATCCAATCCATCCTTTATGTAATATGATTCAAAATTTTCTCCTTCATAAATTTTCACTTCCATTATCATTCATCCATCCATTGAATCCATCCATCATCTTCTTATGAAATACATTCAACATTTTTTATCATTCTAGAACTTTCACCTTCATTATATACCACCATTCCATCCAGGCCTTTTATAGGTCAACAGTTTTTCCTCCAATCTTTTCAGTTCCATTCTAATCACGTTCCATTCCATAATCCTTATGTAATAGGTTTTATTTTTTCCTCCTAAAACTTTTCACTTCCACATCTGTAGATATAACTTTGTATTCTTTTTAATCTTAGTCATATACTCCAATATATCCAAACTTCTAAAAGAAAAATATTCTCTCCATATAGATTCCAATCTCATTAAGATTATTTCACTACAAATTTACTTGCCAGAAAATAACCAGCCACAAATGTGAAGAGCTTTTCACTGTTTTTTCAGACATGTAACAGTCCACATCAATTCTGGTCGTATAAGTTTTTTTTTTCTAAATATTTACTTTTTAAGAAAATTTTGTCTCGAGAGTGCTAGCGTTGTTGTCATATATATATATATATATATTATATTTACAATATCTTTAACAAGATAATACAAAGATAAACGAAATAAATATAAAAAATATATAATATATATATAAATATTATATATATATATATATAATAATAAATATATAAATTATAATATATATATATATAATATAATATATATATTATAATATATATATATATATATACAATATAATATATACATATATAATATATATATATATATAATATATATATATATATAATATATAATATATTATTATATAATATATATATATATATATTATATATATATATATATATATTGGCACGCCGTAAAAAAAATTGAAACTTGCAACTAATTTGCAGATTCACTTATAACTATCGTATTTACTTTCTTTGTGCTTAAGAAAAAAATTAAGTTCATTTATTTTTAACTTTGTCGACTGCACCAAATTCAAACCTTACGTAAACCAATGCAGAGAAGAATTTACCAGTCCTCAATTAATTATAATAAAATCCGTTCACTTTCTTGTCATTCAAGATAATAAATTACGCTGCAAATAGAATAAGAAGGAATCTCAGACCGGAATTGGAAAGAAATGGGATTATGCCGATGCCAGATAAAATTGATGAATTATTTTAGGAGAAGCAGGAAGACGTATCGGAGAAGATTAATCTTCCCCAGTAGTCAGTTCCTTCAACCCATTAGTAAGTTAACTTAAGATTAGTATTAAAGGGACAAACAAACGCTTTTGGCAACATCTAAATTAGAAGGAATAAAAACCATGGCATGAATTTGTCGCACGTAATTGGTATTAAATTTCAGTTTTATAATAAGGTTGATTGATATCTAGAAATTACAAATGCTCAAATAAGTATGCAACATTAATGATATTTAATAACGTAAGATGTCGAAATTAATTCATTGCAGTCATTTTGTTTTGAAGTATTATTGAAATGCGGTATAAGTCAAATTTTAAATAATATAAATCCATATAAAACTGTGTATAATATATAATATAGATAAATATAATATATATAGATATAATATATATATATATATAATACTATATATAAATATATATAATATAAACTATAATACTATAATACTATATATAATACTATATATATAATATATATATATATATATATATATATATTATATCATATATATATACTATATAATATATATAATATATATAAAAATATATATATAAAAGAATACATATATAGTATATATAAAAAAAATATATATATAGATATATAGTAGAAATTATAAAATAATAATATATAAATAAGATTAATTAATATATAATATATAATATATATATATTATACTCATATAATATATATATAATATATATATATATATTATATATTATATATATATATATATATACTGTATAAATTGAGATGCGTTTTTATTATGCTTTTCTTTTCTCTTCGCCATAGCAGGATTAAAGGAAATTTAGTCTTCGAGAAAAAAAAAGCATCTTATTAAATAATAGTTTAATTAAAGTGGATTAAACAGACTAAATTGAAATTAAATATTAAGAATAAGTGACAATTTTGGACTCAAAAATAAACTAATATTATGTAAAAAAAAAAAAAAAAAAAAAAAAAAAAAAAAAAAAAAAGTGAAAATAAAATACCATTTGTGAATAAGAAATACCATTCTTCAAAAATTGAAAAGATAAACTAACATTTGAAAAAACAAATACAAAACTAATTTTATTTAAAATAAATATGAAAAAAAAGAGGTAAACTGAATAAAATTGAAAATTCTCAAATTATTCAGTAAGAACATTAACCATTAGAAAGACCATTGGGAGAAGAAAAATACGATAATAAGAAAATAATAATCAAGGCACGGTACATAAATCATAACTAAGAGTAATGGAAGATTTAATACAGAATTACATTAAGGAAGAAGAAGTTAAAGGAAAAAAAAGAAGAAATATTTGGTGAGCTAACATAAAGGTGAAATAATTTATAGTGTTTCAAGAGGGATTAATCCTTATTTAGTGGTTTGTTTTACAAGATAAATAACTTAAAATGGATTCGACTAGTTAATGAGATTTTACTTTATAGGTTAAATATTGGTATTACCCTTTATTTTATAGCATTGTATCAATTGTATGAAGTGAAAATAATCCATGGAAATATTGGAGGAAATAAAGAAATTTATCAATTTGAAAGAAATACTAGATGTAAGCCTCTATAGAGGAGGGGCATGGCGGAGATGTTGCTTATAATTCTCATTCTTGTTTACTGCGTTCCCGTTCAGGATCCGAGTTCCAATTCCGTTACGACCATTAGTAAGGTTCTACAAAATATCACTTGGGCAGATTTCAAGAGGAGAGATTGTGCAGCAACATCAGGACTCTTATTGAAAGAAGCGGAAAAAATAAATCAAGGCTTTTTAGATGGGTAAATCAAGATCAAATCCTCAGAGGATTAATTTCCTCAAAATTCCAGGAACTTTTCGCTATGCTTCTGAAGTTGACAATCGCCTCTGTCCTAGCCTCTTAAAGGTAACTTGGCAAACATGGACATCAGAATTGGTAAACGGTCTAGAATACTGTACCCCATCTCATGTTATCAAAAGGAAAGTACTGTTAGTTTGTGGTTACATTACTACCATGATTATAAAAATATATATCCCTGCGATTTAAAATATTTTTTTAATTTTATATAAGCAGAAATATTAATCACTATTGAGGCAATCTTTATTTTATTATTATTATATTATTATTTATTATTATTATAATTATTAATTATTATATATTATTATATTATTATTAATATATTATTATTATTGTTGTGTTTGTTGTTGTTGTTGTTGATTGTTGTTGTTGTGTTGAGATATATTAATATAAGGATTAGCATATATTTTTTAATTATAAATAGGCCTAATTTTTTTGGGGGATGGGAATTTATACTTACTCGGGGTTTAAAACACTATTGTATAATTTAAAATATAATAATATAAAAACAAATCTTTCCAATGTTAAAATAAATTGATTCTTTCGAATCTCTTGATTTTTTTCATTATAAAAACCTTGAGTGGATCGAGTTCCAAAGACGGTAGTGAAGACAGTAAAAAAAAAAAGTACAAAGTTCGTACCAAAAAATATTTTGAGAGGTAATAAAAATATTAGGTGATAAAGGAACCACGCTCTCATAGGCGGATTATATGGAGAGGTTTATGAGACTTTGCTCCCCCGTCCCAAAACCTAAGAACCTAGGAGATCAAGCCCCCAACATAGTTGCGAGACCTTCTAGTACAAAAATTGCGACTTATTAATATAAAAGTTATGGAATTAATAATATATAAATATAAATATATATATATTATATATATATATATATATATTATATATTATATTAATATTATATATATAATATATATATATAATAATATATTAATATATAATATATATATATAAATATATATTATATATATATATATAATATATAATATTCAATTCAAGGAGGCTTGATATTCTGTATGTAAAAATTATTTCTCGTAACATTCATTAACAAAATCTTTCCCTAGAAGAGAGATTTTAATCTTATTCAATTATCTGTGAACTTGTTATTCATCAGTATAATGATAATATTAATATTTTCCCCTTTCTTTAATTTTAGCGAACTTTTTTACTCATATAATAATAATAAAATATGATTTAAATAACTGTAAATATCTGATTATTGGAAAAGAAATATATTATATACAATATAATTTGAAAAGGGAATTTCCAACTGCGAATTTTTCCCATCAAAGGCGTTCTTAACTTCATTTAAAAAAATCATGATTGCCAACACACAACACCCCCCCCCCGGCGTGAATTTCATTGAAATTCAAAAATAAGTTAGTTGAAACAGAACTGAACTAATGTGTGTGGAATTTGTGAATACTTGCATATGGTTATGTTCCCGTCATACCATGTTCATTCAGATGTGGATATATTCAGTTCATATTGCTTATTTAAGCGTGATATAAAATTGAAAGTCAAGACATTGGTTATATTATATTTCTAGAAAAAATACCACATGAAGAAAGAATAAAAAATACCAATGCAGTCGGAACCGGGTACGAGATAATAAAAGGGATTCAAACCCCCCCCAAAAATAGTAACCTTTTTTTTTTCGTTACTGGCCCAGATATACCACACTGAAGATTGTTTAAAAGTTACGGAACCTTGCGGAATTAAATCCTACTGGCACGCGTCTTCATTCTTCATCAGAAGGCAACTAGTGCTCACAATGCATTAAAGACCTTCATATACGCTTTTCACGGAACTTGCGACAACGCCAATCACAGATTAAGTTATGATGCTTCAATAGCAGGACTCGTCAACTTAAACTGTTAGATAGATTCCAAACTTAAACTTTTCCAATCGCAGAAGCAAACGTTTATCAAATATTAATGAAAAAATTTCTTGTGATAGCAGTATGAAAAAAAAGAACTTATTCTAATGTTTCTGATGACGAATGTTTCCCACTGGAAACCGAGAACTAAGTTTTACAAAAACTGGATTTAGGAACTGGGAAAAAAAATATAAAAGAAAAAATGTGAAAAAGACATCAGTCTTCCAACGCGTCATATTTAACGAGTTCATCTCAACTGTCTGGGTGGAAATCTACGAAACGACAGGGAGACGTCGTTACACAATTGTTTTACTGTGTCTAAACGAGAAAAAAATAAATCAAGAATATAAATTCAAAATAATAGGGGGTACATTCGGAAGGAAGTCTTTCGGAAAAACAAAGAAAGGAGTTACAAAAAAGTTTCCATTCCAAAAATCTGTAACGTGTTGCCAATTATAATTATAACAGTAACTTTTGTTCCTTGTATAATCGTTACTTTAACTTAACAAGTAATTCAATTTTGTAGTAAATAATTGATTTAACCGTTAATTTTGAGGACGAATTTTTTTTGAAATTGTTCCGAAGAACGATCATCTAAGAAAATAGATTCAATTACTCATTTTCTAGAGCAACTAAATTTAAATGTCCCGCTAGTTGGTCAGTCGTATGATGGAGCCAGTGTGATGTCCGGAAAGAAGGGTGGCGTTCAGAAAAGAATTAACGATTTACATCCATACGCCGTGTATGTTCATTGCATGGCACATAAAGTAAACCTGGCATTAGTCGATGCTTGTAAAGATGTGGGAAAACCAAATATTCTTTAAAATTTTGGAAGCTCTCTACGAGCACTTCTCTACTCCGTCTTCTCACCAACGACTTCAAGATTTGCAGAAGAAATTGCAGATAAAGCCTCAAGAACTAGTAGGGCTGTCCCAGACCAGATGGGCTTGTAAGGATAGGTCAAGAATGCAGCTGTAAAGGCTGTTTTAAGGATAATCTTGGAGGTTCTTGCCAAAGAGTTACAAAATAATGAAGACAAAGGAGCCATTCGAGCCAAAGGACTATATTCAACCATTCCCAAATTCGAATTTGCGGTAAATTTGTTCATTTTAGAGCACTTGCTCTGTCTCCTTTACGTGCTGAGTCAGGGAATACAAGCAGAAGAATTAACAATTGGGGGAGCGGGGGAGCCCGTTGTTTTCAACCCTTTAGAAAGTAAACGAACTGAAGCTAAGTTTTATGACGTTTGGGAACTCCGTTGTACAATTCGCAGAGGATCATGAAATTGAAGTCGAGACTCCTCAAACATCTTCCAAAAGAAAAAGACAATAAGCCAATATATTTTCGGATTTCTTACCAACAAATCGGCATTTCCCAGAAACATCGGTCATATTATTAGAAGTGGATGGAGATCTCTCTTCCCCAGTTCGAGTAAAAGAGTATCGGCTGGTAATCTCATATTTTCAAATTCTGGATGCTGCGATTGGTCATCTTAAAGAAAGATTCAGCATGGAGAGTTTAGTTGTAATAAATTATTATTATTCGAAGAAAGTAAAGAATTCATTCAACATTATGGCCCTTTGTTTTCTATCGATGAAAAAGTTTTAAAAGCAAAAATGACGGTATCTTCAAATTGCTTAAAAACCCCTTGAAGGAAAGTAGGGCATAAGCCGCACAAAGAAAATCAGCTGTTTGGTCAGCTCGGCGACGTTTCCAAACGCAAATACACACTTCTAACAGAGTCTGCAATGACCGACTCCGGTGACCGCCTGCTGGCTGTAGAGACTCATGCCTCGGACCATGAAACGAATAAAGACCATGGCTCCGGACTAAGAATGCCTCAGGAACAATTTGGGCAACATGTCAGTTTTCTATCCGAAAAGGCTCTGGTGAAAGACGATTCCAGTTAGATGAAGTGTTGATGGTATATTGCACGGAGAAGCAACAACGACAGCTTCGTCTATAGCTGATAAATTTTTTAATTTTCATTGATTTTTGTTTATTTATTTCTTACAACACATACATACACCTATATAATATATATAATATATATATATATATATATATATATATTATATATATATATATTATATATAATTATATATATATATATTAGGGTATATTATATAAATATATTATTATATATATAATCTATATATATATCTAGTATATTATATATATATACAGTAATGATATATATATATCATATATATATATAATATATATTATATATATATATATATATATATAGTATATATATATATATATATATATATATATATTATATATTATAATAATATATATATATATATTATTATATCATTTCCCAAAATCTTTTCCTTCAGTTTTCGGAAAATGGGGATTGACTTGTATAGGCCTTGGTTTTTTTTTTTTAGGATAACGCAAATCAGACTCTAATTCAAATATGGTTTATTTTGAGAATAAAGTTTAAGCACCACGTGTGTAGGTGCCTAAAAAATTAAATAGAAAAAATAACATAAGAAAATTCACTAATGGCAAATAGTTCAAGAAAATATGAATACCAAAATACATAAACTCTGATTAAGTAAAAATCTCAACACAAATTCTTTAACAGTGGCTTTCAAATATAGTTTAAGATCTATGTCATTAAGCAATCACAGAGTTAATAGAACTAATAAGAGATTTATAAAATAACATTAAAAGGCTCCTCAAAAAAAAACTTTTGTTCAAAAATCATTTTGTGTCCCAAAACCATATTTCAAAATTAATGCTTTCGATATCAAAATCTAAGTTTAACAAGCTTCCAAAATTTACGGTCAAGGAATCAAAATATTCAAAATAACTGATAAACCTTTAAATGAAAAAGGTTTTACATCACAGTCCCAACAAGGGTTCAGTGTTATTCTTTCAAAAATAAAGAAAAATTAAAAAACATAAAAACATCAAAACCAAAACGCTGTCTGATTTACTGCAACAGAAACATCTTCAAAACTTTAAGTTTATTCCCTTGATAAACTGATATTAAATCTCCCTAAAAATATAAAAAAATTAAAAATGGCGCCTCTCTTATTAGGCCCATAACAAAAATCAAAATTGACAAAAATCCCTTTCAAATTATGCAAAAAATTTAAATTAACTTTCTATTTCTCTATAAACCACTTTCACAACCTGAGGGACCTTGAAAGCTTCTTACAGATATAAATCCTTTAAAACCAGATACACCCACAAAATTTTATGTGAAGTTTAACCTTACAAATCATGTTTTTAGAATCAAAAACAGACACCTTGTAAAAAAAATCTTAATTTTAATGATAATAATAGTACACAAGAGGAGATTAATAAAAATAACAAAAACAATATCACCCAATTTAAATAAACTGATATTACCAAGTTAAGAATACTAAAGAAAAAATTATTTGCCCAGTGATAAATGCTATAAAAGGATTGTAAATTGCGTAGTTTCACGTCCAATAAAAAAAATATAAATTTTAGAGAAAAAGAAAAATGCTTGACGCACTAAAATTTTAAGGGTGGGCAAGTAATATAAATTAAACTCTTTCGACTAAAATTGTATAAAATAGTTAGAGGCATATTTACACAATAAATAAAATTCACCACTTAAAGCGTCAAATTACATACAAATACATGTAGAAGGATACAAACTGTAATTACAATGCAGCACCATGATTTTATTTATGAAAATGTTAGATTAAATTCAGTTTGAGAAGAAATTGAGGTCCATAAAAAAATTTCATAACTTGGATTGGAAGCATCAAATACGAGTTTTACCAGACACAAACAAAAAAAGTTTTCGGCAAAAGCCACTTAGGTAATTAGATTTTAAATTTTAAATTTCCAATGGCGTGATTATGAACCAAGTTATAAAAATTGGAAAGGAATCGACGTATATAACGTTTGCGCCCAGACTGTGGCCACGTCTAAATATACTTTTTGGTGAAAAGTGTATTTAGAAGGGTACATAGATCATATAAAAAGCTACACAACATAAAAAAAATCAACCATATCAACAACTTTTTTTATGATTTATAGTACTAATTTTATGATTAAGTTATAATAATAAATTTTAATTTTATAAAAAAAACAAGTCTAAAAAAAAGAAACTAAATCCCCTACCACTGGGTGCGACATCACACAAAGCATTTCTAAATAGGCTTAGAATGGTAAGCATATTTAGAAAAATTGAAAAATTAACAAAAAAAACATTTACTGATCTCAAAGGGAGTTTTCTTTAAATTTACACTAATTCCCAATTTTTATTTTTCAATCAAGATTATAAATCTAATTAACTGTGCCACTTAATTTCATCCAACTTAGTGTTCCCATTTTACACTCCATTTCAATTTATCTCTAAATTCAAAGTGGCATGAAAAACAAATCTCTAAGATATATAGATATTGGTAATTTTGCGTGACGTCGAAAAATTTATATATATAATAGGGCTATATACCAAAAAAAAAATAATGTCTGACTTTGGCTAAGGGAGATTTTCCAACTTATCTTTAGTTTGCCAAAACAAATTTACTATAACAAAGGTAGCTAAATGAAATTTCCAAAAAGAATATACTATTTCTCAGAAATGAAAACTGTAAAACTAACTAGAGAAAATGAGATTTTCAAGCAACATTGCCTAAGTTTGTAATCTTTTATAATTTGAGTTATTATAAGATTGATGAAAAACCTTGCGTTTTCCAGCTTATTATTAAATTATTATTAAACTACTAAAAGGTTGGTCTAGGCTCTTTTAAAAAAAATGAAAGAAAAATGCTATGCAGGAAATTAGGCCTTGTAATGATGATTATTTAGATCTTATATGTTAAATGAAAAATAACCCGAAAAAAAAAATTTCGATATCGGTCCTTGAGAAGAGAAAAAAAATCTCAGAGGGGTGTGGGGCAAAAGAGTTTTTCACCTTCAAATAAACCTTCTGGTAAAGTTTATTTCAAAGTGTAATGAAATTAAAAAAACTACAAGATAACAAAAAGGTGGGGAAATTTTGGGCATAAGGGGGTGTGCGACATGAGATATTTCACCTTCAAATAAGCCTTTAGGTAAAGCTTATTTCAAAGTGTATCGGCAAATTTTTATTTTTATCGAAAATCAAGATCTTATCTCTTGATATCCGTTTTGATAAATCACCTTCTTCAAAGTATAATTCTTAACTATTTTTTTTCTTAATTATTGATTATTTTCAGTATCATGTTCCAAGATACCCGTATTAATAAATCAGCTTCATAAAAAATATAATATCATTATCGATATAACTGAGCAGATAATATAAATGATAAACAAAATAAAGAAATCTTTGGAAGAACAGAAGATATAAATCATAAAATGGACATTAGGTTTTTGGATAGAAATTAAAATTACTTTTTAAAAAGAAGGGAATAAAAATTATTGCAAGAAAAAAATAATAAAATAAGACCGGGTAAAGATAGGGCCTTTTTGTCTACTTTAAAGCGTATAAAAAAAGATAAAAAAACAAAAGGGGATACGCTTGAGAAAAACAACAAAAATTTATAAAATATGTGATATTTCAAAAATACAAAATTTATAGTGATAAGAGAAAGAGAGAAAAAAAACTACTCCATAATAACTCCAGCAAATTTTAACACAACCCAAGTTATATTTAAGTGGTACTTCCACTTTCAAAGTAGGGCTGCTCTAGGCCTTAAAATTTATGAAACCACCGAGTTTAGGCTAGGCCTTCAAACATCAAGAAAAAAATTCTAAAATCGTTTCCTTGTACTTAATATGAAAAAAAAAAATAAATGGAAAAAAAAATTGAAACTCCAAAAGCCACTTAGGTAATTAGATTTTAAATTTTAAATTTCCAATGGCGTGATTATGAACTAAGTTATAAAAATTGGAAAGGAATCGACGTATATAACGTTTGCGCCCAGACTGTGGCCACGTCTAAATATACTTTTTGGTGAAAAGTGTATTTAGAAGGGTACATAGATGGTATAGCTAACAACATCAAAAATCAACATATCAAAAACTTTTTTTATGATTTATAGTACTAATTTTATGATTAAGTTATAAATAATAAATTTTAAATTTTATAAAAAAAACAAAGTCTAAAAAAAAGAAACAAATTCTCGACTAGATTGGTGCGACATCACACAAAGCATTTCTAAATAGGTTAGAATGGTAAGCATTTAGTTTTAGAAAAATTGAAAAATTAACAAAAAAAACATTTACTGATCTCAAGGGAGTTTATCTTAAATTTACACTTAATTCCCAAATTTATTTTCCAAATCAAGATTAATCTAAATTAAACCTGTTGGCCAACTTATTTCATCAAAACTTAGTGTTCCATTTTACACTCCATTTAATTCTTAATCTCTAAATTCAAGTGCATGAAAAAAACAAATCTCTTAAGATATATAGATATTGAAAACCTCGTGAACTTATTGATGAGGAGAATTGATGATATTAAAAGAGGCTATCGGCAAGAAAAAGAATAAAGTTCTGACATTCGATAAGGATTTTATGAACTATCTTTAGTATTGCAAAAAACAAATTATATAACCCAATAAATACTACGAAGTTTCCAAAAAGAATATAGTATTTCTCAGAAATGAAAACTGTAAAACTAACTAGAGAAAATGAGATTTTCAAAGCATATTGCCTAATTTATCTTATAAATTTAGTTCTTTTAATTGATGAAAAACCTTGCGTTTCAAGCTTTATTATTAATTTAATTATTAAACTACTAAAAAGGTTGGTCCAGGCTCTTTATAAAAAAATGAAAGAAAAATGCTATGCAGGAAATTAGGCCTTGTAATGATGATTATTTAGATCTTATATGTTAAATGAACAATAACCCGAAAAAAAAAATTTCGATATCGGTCCTTGAGAAGAGAAAAAAAAATCTCAGAGGGGTGTGGGGCAAAAGAGTTTTTCACCTTCAAATAAACCTTCTGATAAAGTTTATTTCAAAGTGTAATAAAATATTCAAAAATGCTTAACATTCAACAAAAGGAGGAAAAAGAAAAATGGGCGTAGGTCTGTTTGCGACAAGAGATATTTCACCTTCAAATAAGCCTTTTGGTAAAGCTTATTTCAAAGTGTAAAGCAATATTTAAAAAAACTACGAAACCTAAGCTTTGTTAATATATTTATGTATATATCATCCTACAGCCTATTTTCTCAGACCCTTAATTTTATTGTTATTGTTATTATCATTATTATTATTATTATTATTTTCAGTATCATTTCCATTTTCCATTACTAACCATATTGTTATTCATATATATATATACCGTACTTTGTATTGGAGGTAATAGTTTTATAGGTTCAAGAAGAGCAAGATAGGAAATCTATGTTTACAAAATTCAGAGCATTTATTTAAAAGAAGGGACGTTAGGTTTTCGGATAGAAATTACAATTACTTTTAAAAAAGAAAGGAATAAAAATTATTGCAAGAAAAAAAAAATAAGACCGGGTAAAAAGATAGGGCCTTTTTTGTCTACTTTAAAGCGTATATAAATAAATATAAAAAACAAAGGGATACGCTTGAGAAACACAAAAATTATAAAATATGTGATATTTCAAAAATACAAAATTTATAGTGATAAGAGAAAGAGAGAAAAAAAAACTACTCCATAATAACTCCAGCAAATTTTAACACAACCCAAGTTATATTTAAGTGGTACTTCCACTTTCAAAGTAGGGCTGCTCTAGGCCTTAAAATTTATGAAACCACCGAGTTTAGGCTAGGCCTTCAAACATCAAGAAAAAAATTCTAAAATCGTTTCCTTGTACTTAATATGAAAAAAAAAAATAAATGGGAAAAAAAATTGAAACTCACCAAGAAAAATCACTAATATTTAACACTGAGAGATATTATACACCCGGCGAGGTTCATCTGTTAAGAGTAAATGGTATATTCCCGCGTGTACCGCCGGTCGCCTGGGAGGGGGGGAAGGAGAGAGTGGGGTCGAGAGAGAAGGAGGGATGGTGTCCTTCAGATGATAACAGGAAAGAAAAACTTCCAGAAAATCTGTTCATAATATTTAGGGGTAATTTCTCTAATTAAAACAGAGATGTTTAACAAGGGGAAAAAGGAGAGAAAATCCAAGGAAAAATGAAAATGGTACATTTTAAATTCGTTGCAAAAAAATAAGGGATCAAGAATATTTTATTTTTAGTTTATCAGGAAACTGCGTGTTGGCAACTTTGATTAATTTTATTTTGCAGTAAAAGATGGGGGAAGACAAAAAAATAAACGGGGGGGTGTGTATTTTATCCGCGTGTTTCCCGAAAGAGTGTGGGAGGGGGGGGGGTTTAGAAACATCGGACGAGGCGTATGGGGGGGAAGAGTTTGGAGTAGGAACAAAAAAAATAAAAATTTTAAAATGATTCGAAAATATTAGCTCAAGATTTGAGAAAAAAAAATAAAGAGATAAAATATCTCTTTATATAATTATATAACAGATTCCTCTCTGTTATAGAGTCTCCCTGCCAAAAAAAATTTTGGGCTTATGCAATTGTTGCAGATGGGTTTGTTTCTTGGACATGAGATTGAAAACTACATTTTGTGAATTTAAAAGAAAGCTTGATATTATAGGTTGAAAAATGAAATGTAGTCAGAGTAAGAAGTTATAATCTTAGGGGGAAACAGTGGAGAATTTTGTTTAAGGAGGAATCAAATGCATAATGAGAAACTACATGCTATCAATTGTCTTTGTACAGAGGTTACTCTATGTTTTAAAGTTTAAGATGTATGCAATAGCATTAATACTTTGTGTGCATTTGAATTCTTGATAGGTTTTGTCAAAATGGGAGGCAAAGAGAATGTGGTTTGATAAAAAAATTTTTTTTACTTGAGTGCTGAGGGGTTGAAATTTTTAGGTGAAAATCTGTACTCCGTGTTTGGCATTGCCAAAAAATTGAAATGACTGTGAAATCTAATTTCGTATCAAATAATATTCTAACTTAGGTTTGAAATAACGAAATTATATAGAGTGTGACCCAAAAATAAGTCGGATTTTGATGTACTACTGAAAAAATATTAAAATTTTTAATTTTTTTTTTTTGGGGAAAGAGTTAGCATTTAAAGAAACATAAATATTTTCCATATGTGTTTAGGTTGTTAAAACTGTGAGCAGTTTTCTTTTACATTTAGAAATTTCCCTGATTTCTAAGATGTATTATAATTTTATATTTCTCAGTGAAAATATAAATATACTGCTGGGGGCGAGAAGAAAAAATTTTAAAGTTAAATTTTCAGAGTTAGTTGAATATTGAGAAACATTTCTTAATACATTTTCATAATTGGGGTGAGTGGTGGTGTTTTTATTACCATTTGGCGAATAATTATTACATTTTTGCTTCTGGAAGTGAGGTGGTGTTCCATCAAAACGGTTTTCTTCTACTTTGAATTTTTCTGGAGCTTTTCCATATTGCATTAAGGAGAAATTGTGATGGAGAGAGACAGGTTTGGGCTTCATCTGCTCCCTCCTTAAAGAAAATTTTCTGGATTTCCATTGCGAATTTCGTTTTGAAAATACTTTTGCGTTTGAGGTTTGGTTAAATTTTGTTTTCTCCAATTTTCTTGCGTATATCTTTCAGGAGATGAATGTGGGAATGCTCGACCGGCTTCCCGGTTGTGATTTTGCTCAGAGTGGCTTTTAAAATTCCTTGAAACGTTTGCCGTTGAGCGTGAACAGGCAATGTTACATTCATTTTTCGTTTTGTACATTCAGAATATTTTGTGAACAAAATTTATAACAAATATGTGAGTACATTTGCCTTTTTAGTGTGGCAAAATGCGGATTTTTATTAGTTATCCAAAAAATGAAATTAGTGAGAATATAAAATTTTAAAATGGCCCCAAATTTTACGTGAATTTTACGTTAAAAGTATTCTTTAATAAAAGCAAGAGGGGTGTATAAATTTTATATTCAAGATTATATATCAGCTTTGTTTGTAAAATAATAACTTTTGAGAAAAATGGTCTAACCTGTGGTGTGTAATAGCTCTCGAAGTGAAGTTCTTGGCACTCTTTGCTTTGCGTTTGCTTCTTTCTTCACCTATATAAACTCCAGTAGCTTGCTTCGGAAACGCTTCTTATCTTCGCCAATACTCTCAATTTGATTCACTCAAGCAAGGGATCGCCGCTTTCCCACAAAATATCTTTTCCTTCAGTTTCCGGAAAATGGGGATTGACTTGTATAGGCCTTGGTTTTTTTTTTTTGAGGATAACGCAAATCAGACTCTAATTCAAATATGGTTTATTTTGAGAATAAAGTTTACACCCCAGTGTAGAGTGCCTAAAAAAAATTAAATAGAAAAAAATTAACATAAGAAATTCACTAATGGGCAAATAGTTCAAGAAATATGAATACAAAAATAAATAAAACTCTGATCAGTAAAATCTCACACAAATTCTTTAACAGTGCTTCAAAAATATAGTTTAAGACTCTAGTCATTACAGCAATCACAAGTTAATAAGAACTAATAAGAGATTTATAAAATAACCATTAAAATGGCTCCTCAAAAAAAAACTTTTGTTCAAAAATCATTTTGTCCCAAAACCATATTTCAAAATTAATGCTTTCGATATCAAAAATCTAAGTTTAACAAGCTTCCAAAATTTATCAAGAGATGAATCGAAAATACTCAAAAATACTATATTTAAAAAGGTTTTACATCACAGTCCCAACAAGGGTTCATGTTCAATGCTTCAAAAATTATTTAATTAGAATTCATACTAACATCAAAAAGTGTATTCAAAAAAATGACTTACTGCAACAGTTACATCTTCAAAACTTTAAGTTTACTTGATAACTAAATATTAATCATCCGTAAAATATAAAAAATTAAAAATGGCGCCCCCCTCTCTATAGGCCCATAACAAAAAAAAAATTTGTAATAATTCCCTTCAATTATGTGGTCAAAAAAGACATTTAAATTACTTTCTATTTCTCTATAAAACCACTTTCACACCTGAGACTTGGAAAGCTCTTAAGATATATCTTTAAAAACCAGATACCCCACAAAATTTAAATAGTGAAGTTTACCTACACGTTAGAATCAAAAACAGTACCACAACACCTTTTTAAAAAAAAAATTAACT
>JABUQX010068189.1:10000-40000 GCA_015478945.1 Trachelipus rathkii | reverse complement strand
ATCTCTAATTGTTTTATCTGCATAAGAAGAAGGTGATTCATAAGACCATTGCGATGACCTTGATAGGTTCGAGTATTCGGAACAGTTTTAAAGCGGATGCGGATGCTACTAATATTGGAATAATATCTCCGTTTGAAGCTTTAATAAAGCTTAAAGTTTTTTAGTCACTTTCTCACACAAGAGATTCGAGGATGACACAATCATTACCTATTGACAGGTTTAATTGTTTTCGAAACTAGACTTGCACACAAGATGAAACACTCCTTCACTCATAGATGTGAAGGAGTGTTTAACACAAGATGAAACACTCCTTCACTCATAGATTTGAAGAAGTGTTTAACACAAGATGAAACACTCCTTCACTCATAGATGTGAAGGAGTGTTTAACACAAGATGAAACACTCCTTCACTCATAGATGTGAAGGAGTGTTTAACACAAGATGAAACACTCCATCACTTCTATGAGTTGTATTAATTGTAATGTACTGTTTCATCTCGTGGGTTTATGTTTAGTATTATTATTCAACCTTGGTTGTTAGAGCTATTTTTTATAGCTTCTTGTATCATTTTAGGTAAATAAAGAGCGATTAAAATGTGTAGTAATAATCAACAATTAGTTAAAATATTTGTTACCGACTTTCGAGGTAATAAGAATTTTTTTCGTGTTAATTTTTAACCTTTTTTAACTTACTAGAGTTGGTGCATGTAGAGATGGTATCGAAGTGAAAAGTATAATTGATTTTATGTTGGTGAAGAAGGAAATGTTAAAGTATGTGATGAATGTTAAATCAGTGAGGGGGTTAGGAATGTGATTATCGGATCATTATGTTGTTTTATGTAAGGTTAAGTTATTGGCGGCTTGAATGGAGAGGAAGGTGATAAGGAAAGAAGTAGGAAGAATTAAGAGTGAAAAGTTAAGTTGACAAAGTAATAAGGAAAGGTATTTAAGAGCGCTTGCAAATAAATCAAATGCATGTAAACAAGAAGAAACTGAACAAATCTTGACGCAAATGAAGGAAGCATCTTTTAGTAGTGCAAGAGAAGTATGTGGATGTGATAATATAGGAAGTAAGAATGTTAACAGTGAGTAGTGGAATGAAGAGGTGATGCAAGCGGTTAAGAGTAAAAAAGAGGCATGTGGTTCAATGTACTAAAAGCCAATGATGAGGTTTCAAAAGAAAGGTGTTTGGAATTATATAAGGAGAAAAAGAGATTAGCGTTAAAGTTGCAAACGTAGGAGGAAAAATGAGGTAAATGAACAGTTTGGAAGAAGGATGATTCGGGATTTACAAGGGTATAGGAAGCTCTTCTGGAAGGAAGCGCGAAAGGTTAAGAATGAGAATAAGGAGAATCTGAATAGAATAATGTATATGGATGGTGCTTTCGTAACTGATAAAATGGATGTGAAAAGAGAGAGAGAGAGTGTGGAGAGAACACTTCGAAAATTTGCATAAGGTTGGCGATAATGAAGAGGTGTTAGTGAATGTGTGTGGGTTTGATGGTGCAAGAAGGAATAGGTATTTTTAGGAAGAGGTAATTAGTAAGGAGGAGGTGATAAAATGATGAAATGATAAGTATTTATTAGTGGTAAGAAAGTGATAAAAAGTGATCAAAATGTGTTACTGATAAGAAAGTGATAAAAGAGTGAGTAAGTTAAAGAAGGTAAATCTGCAGGCATAGAAGGAATTACTGGTAAAATGATCAGTGCAGTGCCTCCAGATATGAGGTTTGCTAGCCATTTGATACCAGGATTTTTTTATAATTGTAAGGAAGGGTAGTTTTAGGGTGATTATTTTGATGAGGATGTTTGGGTAACTGTTGTCGGAAGTTTAACTGATGTTCTGTGACTAGTAGTAGATTGTTCTGTGGGATGGAGTTTTTTTGTTTAAGCATTTATGAAACGATCGATATCATTCAGTGCTGTGAGGTGGGAGTGTGATTTTTTGAAAGCCATGTTGGTGGGTTGGGGAATGAAAGTGTGGCAGGATTATATATATATATATATATATATATATATATTACTATATATAAGTTTTTAAATATTAGTTGATTTTCTATAAAGATAATTATTATTAAATATAATAGTGAAGATAGAATATTATATATGATTTTCATTATGATATATTATATATATAAAATAATAAATATAGTATAAATAATGATATATGTATGTATTGCACCTCAATTGGATAGCTCTAGGTCTTCAGAGTATTGAAAGAAAAATGACGTCTGATGGAGTTCGCGAGTGGATTGACTCTGCTGTCATAATACCGATTTGAGACAGTGCGTTTTAGATATAACCGTGATATAACTGCAATGAACATTTTTTGTTCAAACTTTTTTAATATAGTATATATAAGTAATGTAATGATCGTATATAATTTATATTGATTAAATGATTATTTAGATTATATATGGGAGGTGGTTAATATATGATATAATATATAGTAGTAAATATAATAATATATATATAAATATATATATAGTAATTATTAGTGGTTTATATATATAATGTTATTATATATATATATATAATGACAAAAGTTTAGCTTAACACCCACACGGAAATCGGGAGGTCTTGAGTCAAAGAAAAATTTTCACAGGTAGCATCTATGATTAGGCTGGCCAGATCTTTCAATCGCGAAATGAGAACTTTTTTTTTTTTTTTACCTATGTTTTCTAGGGGCGAAATTAGGTTAAGTTTAGGTTAGGTTTAGGTTAAGTTAGGGTATATATTGAGTCTTTTTTCAAAAATAAAAATTCATTTCGCCCCTAAACATTTATTTATGTATCATAGAGGTCTAGCTTGTGAAAGTTTTGTTGTTTGAGGTATCGTATCGAGCTCGCGGCGTGTCGCGTGTGGGCGGTTAAGTAACTTTTTACATTAGTATATATATGTACTATATATTAATATTATATATATATATTATTATATATATAATTATATATTATATATATAATATATATATATAATATTTATTACTTATATGTAATATATATAATATATATCATATATATTATAATATTATTGATATTTATTGTTGAGATTTAACCAAAATGCTTATCTAAAGTAAACATTTACTACTCAAATTTCAGGCTCGACCCCGCGGAACCGCGTGGCGGTTTTGGAGTAGCGGCCGGAGCCAGAGCAGAAGGAAGAAATATGGCGTTTGAACGTCCGAAACAGAAAAAAGTACTGTTTTACTATTAATTTAAAGGGTTCAGAGTCGAAATCGGATCAGTAATTATTTTAAAATGATGGAACTGTAAAAAATGGCTCCGGCAGTTGTGCGTTAAAAAGGACTCGATGAGCACATAAAATTATCCAATGCGCCCACGAGTTGGCCCAAATATATATATATACTATATATATAGTAGTAGGTACCTATATATATATATATATATATTATATATATATATAGTATATATATATATATAGTAGTATATATGTTATATATATACTATTAGTATATGATATATATAATATATGATATATATATATTATAGTATATATACGATGGCGAACTCTCGGGGTACGGGCCGTCAGTATGATACGGATCGGGAGTGCTCATGGCCACTGTGAGTTATATATAATGTACTATATGCGCAGGAGGCGACTCCTACACTCCGGACGTGCTTGGGCTTAGCCTGGAGATTATGCAGTATATAGAAACGGTATCAATCTTGGTGCATTTCATGATATTGACGATAAAACTTCTTCGGTTAATATTTTGCGAAAATTGGCCAAATAATTGAAAATATTAATAAATATAAAAGATTTATGCAAAATTGAAACAAAATGGTAAGAATAATCGGCTCTTAAATAACGCTTTTATTCATTGAAAATGGTGTCTGTTAGTGGCTCAAATTTATCGAATAGCTGACTATTCGTTTCTGTGAATGTTAGAGTATAAAAATTGTTGTTAATAATATCTATGTTTATAAATAATGATGTTTAAGCTCTACTAAGTAATAAGATAAAAATTATATAACAACAATATTTGAAGCAAAATATCAAATATAATAAAAGAAATTAATAAAATATCTTATAAGAATAATAACTAAAGTGAGCAATTAAATTGGAACTGACTGGATAGTTAAATAATCCAAATTATATTCAAATTAAAAGAAAATTTATGGACAGCCAGGTATAGGACCAAGTTCATATCATATATATTATATATATATATATATATAGAAGTATATATAGTATATGATATATATATATAATATATAATATAAGGTATTATATATTTATAAGTTATATATACTATATATATGAGGAGAGAAGAGAGAGAGAAGAGAGAGAGAGAGCCCGAGTAGTAGAAAGTTACTGGAATTTATTGATATTATAATATATATAAATCTTATATTTCTAATATATTATTGATATATATATATAGCAAATCATAGATAAGTATATATTATTTTATATTCTCTTTATACTGGGTTAATAATGGTATAATGTATATATAGTATATATATATATATATATATATAGTATATAGTGTTAATTAGTATATAGTGTTAATTTTCTTTTCTATTTACATAAACAGGTTTCTGTATTAAAAATATGAGATATCAAAACAATAATTATTTATTAATTACATAATATAATTATACATAAAATAAAATATTTTTGTTGTTTTGAATTTAGTTTCTTTCATTTATAGCTTCAGCTTTTTTTTATTATACTGAAAAAAGAAAACTATTTTTAGTTAGATTATGTAGAGTCGAATTTCATTGGCTTCGCTGATATGTGATGGTGTGATGGGTGACTGTATATTCGTGCTACTCGTGAATTAGACAGACGGTTCTGTAATGATGGCTATCAAGAGACTACAGAATGACTATTAGGACCAGATTGCAACTAATGGTTTCATACTGGGAGGGATTTCTACTACTGAGGATAGTTTACAGGATTAGGGATTTCAGAAGGAATGGGGATCTTTATATGGTGAAAGGTGCTCCCTGATTTGAAGAGTCGTGGGGCTGAGTGAAGTATTGCAGAACACTTGGTGAGGAGGTGTCATTACGCGTATGTTGAAGGGCGTGATGGGGCTACATTCTGACACTGTTGATTTACATTTGTTAATAGGTATGTGAGCAAAGGTTAGGGGATTCTTTGGATGTATATTGTGTTACTTTAACACTTGCTTGGATGTTTCACGCTTAATTTCTTTAAGTTTTGTTCTTTACACTTGTCGTAGGCTAGAACGGTTGTCATTCCTCTTGCCAGGAGAGGGATTGCGCGGATGGTATTACTGATTCAATTCACTCGCAGTAGTCGGTTCGCGGGCGTTGGAGTGTGGAGCTGCTGGAATGATGTCAGTAGCTTGTTGTATTGCTTGAAGGGTTTGTTGGAGTTCTTGTACTTTACCGTTGTATGTAATCTTGTACCTTTAGACGTACAGTGGAGAAGTCAGATAGTTTGGGCTTCATGAAAATGCATATGTTTGCACTGCATGCTTGACTTGGTGTTTACTTGAGTAATTTCGCTATATCTTTTTTTTTAAGCAGTGAATTGCTTGCTGCTTTTTTTCTGATAAAATTAGTTTATGATCGATGTAATTGGTTCCTGGCTTATTTTCTTTTCTTTGAGCCGTTATTCTGGCTCCTTTGCGAAGGCACTGTCATTGCTCTGCCACATGACTATGGAAAAATTGAGTGTCTATGCAGTTTTTTTTTTTATCTCCTGCATTCTAATTTTCTTCTTCTTATTATGTTTGTATGGTTGGGGGGGGGGGAGGGTCAGTGGAAAGAAAATGTTGTCGCACTATTAAATTGTTAAAGAAGTAGCGTAAAATCGTTTTCGGATTTCGCTACAAGTATATCAACAAAGCCGACGTGCTTCATTCTTCGGCTTGCTTTTTTAGAACAATATGTTATGAGCTGCTATTGTTCCCGAGCCATGTAGTCATATATAATATATATATATAATAATAATAGATAGTATATATATTATATGTAAAGATTGTATATATATATTATATATATATATATATATATAATATATATATATAATAGTATATATTATAATTATATATATATATATATATATATATATATATATATATGAGTGGCAATTGTGCGACATTTAATAATGAGGTCGTTTATTTTCTTTTGTGAGTCTATTCCACTTTTAATTGTTAACTATTTCATGTACTATACATTCCAAATTATTTATCCCAGAAAGGAAAAGTGCTTTATTTATGTTTACCTCAGAATCGCGGATCACACAATGAACGCTTCCTCTTTTGAATGTCCCATTTTCCAACTTTTCTTTAAGTTTTTTTGAAATGTATTATCATGTGTCCGATCTTCTAAAGGTATTGCACCTAGTACAAAGATTTATTCTCTCAAACTTCTTGTTGATAGTATGCACAGTCAGGCTCAGTAACGACGCCCCAGCCTAAGTATCAGACCATAAATCTGTAGTGAAAGAGAAAATATGGTATTGTCTTATTTGATAATATTTTTTTTTTTTGGTTGTTGAAAATAGATTTCATATTGCATTACTTTATCAGGGACGAGTAGAAATTCAACTGCCTCAATTTGTATTGCGGAACAACTTCCACCAATAATCTCATGAATTCAAGATCTTCCACTTGTTTGAATGGTAGATCATCCATCACTATCATTTCAGCTATACTTTTTATCCATTCACTTAGATTTGTTATCGGTTATATCCCAATATTTTTTAGCAAAAATAATACTCTTGGATATTTTCATTTCATTTGTTGAGCAACAGTTTTTTCTTTTTGTCATTTTCTTTTGTCGCGTGCTTCTTCATCAGTTGCATCATTAAACTGTTCTTTATGCTTCAAATCTTAATGACTTTTCAGCGAAGTCGTTCCTCATCTTTTCCTTGAAAGCTCATTATCGCAAAGATAACATTTTACCAAGTTATTAGACTCATCCGTGAAGTATTTCCACATAATACTTTTCTTTGATGCCGTAATAGTATAGGTAAACAAGAATGTTAAGTAGTTTTTTTGCACTTCATAACGATACAACCATTAATAACAGCCGTTTTGTAAGAGACTGGCCATGGTAGCTACCTCAATCTACGATGCAAAAAAAAGAAGAAAAAAAAGAGTTGTTATTGAGAATTATCAAAACTCGGAATTTTAATCTATAGATTAAATAAATATATGTCTGCGTTGGAACATCTAAATAGTCTTTTATTTTATTTTTTCTCCTCACAGGCCATGTTTAGAAAAACTAATGCAAAATCATGGAAAATATTAAGGATCGGCTTTCTTTTCGACTACTTTTTACCTTTTAGTGAGAACTCGTCGCAGTCAGAAAAATCCACCCTAGAGGTTCACGGGACCGATACAGACCCTCAATATGGCATCTCGTCAATGTAGGGTTCATTCCTTGGGCCAGGTGGGCCACAACCATACCCCACCACCACCACCAGAGGTGGGCAACCGCAACTTTTTTGTTAGTTCGCAATTCACAGTTTCGTTAACTTTGTTGGACATTCCGCAGTTCGCAATTCCGCAACTTTTTTCTGCTTCGCCAGTCCGCTATCGAAATTCCGCAATTTCGCAACTTTTTCTGCTTCGCCAGTCCACTATCGAAATTTCGCAATTCCGCAAATTTTTCTGCTTCGCCAGTCCGCTATTGCAAATCAGCTAATTCTATCGCTAATAATTTTTTTTCCACTATTGAAGTCTGCAACAGTCAGCTAACCCTTTATTGGTAATTAAAAACTTAATTTCCAACAAATCTATCTTCCAATTTATATATTTATTTTATTATAATATTTTAATGTTATTTTTATATATAACAATTAACAAGTTTTATAACAATGTTTTTATATATATATATATATATATATATATATATATATATATATATATATATATATATATATATATATATATATATATATATATATATATATATATATATATATATATATATAACCTAATTGTAATTACTAATTGGTCATTGTTGTTGTCCTCCTCCTCCTCCCCTCTGGCACAGCCACTTCAAATTCAAGAGGTGCATATTTCCATTCACAAACACCAGCTTCTCAAAGTTCTCATCAGTCAGGGATGACTTCTTGGGCCTGAGAACATCAGAGCCCAAGCTGAACAGTCTCTCCACAGCCGCGGAGGAGGGGACAGGGGTGTTATACTTGATAAAGAGGTCCACAGGCCTCTCTGTGCTGCTGGGGAAACAGGTCCACAGACAGAGGGGTGGTCTTCTTCACCTTCAGCTTGTTCCAGCTCTCAAAGGCCTTCTTCAAGTCCTCCTCAAGGTGGTCGGGAGCCAGAGGCTGGTTGTCATTCACCCTCATGTAATGGAAGGGGTCGTCTTCCACCTGTTCCTGCTCTTGGGCGGCACCGTCGTTGTCGTGACCAGGAGCCACGTTTATCAGCACCTCACTGATGACCCTCCTCCTGATGGTCTCCTTCAAGTCCTCATTCAGGTACCCAACGACTGGAAGTTTGAAATGGGGGTGGAGGGCTGTGGCCATCAGCAGGTCCATGTCCACAAACAGGTGCTCAAACCTCCCCTTGAAGGCCACCTGAAAGTTGGTAGGATATAATATATATATATATATATATATATATATATATATATATATATATATATATATATATATATATATATATATTTCTTATTTATATTTATATATATATATATATGCTGTATATTTAGGTCTATCCACCTGTTCCTGCTTGTCCAAATTAAATGAAATTATTTCTATTTGCCAAATTATTTTTATACATATCTAAGACTAATACATGCCCTAATATATTGTACAATGTTTTTAAAATTTAAGGATTAAAAACAAACAGACCTTAGAGTTGGTAGTCCAATAATTGCGGAATGATTTAGCCATTCCGCAACTTGTTTCAATTATCGCAATTGCAATTCCGCAATTATCTTTGGTAATCCGCAATTGCGGAATTCAAATCTCTGCCCCTCACAAACCCCGCCATTCACTCCTATTATGCACCTTTCTTCTCGCCCCTGCCAAACTCACATTCCTCTCCTTCGGGCTTTCCTTTACTGACTCAATCCACTTTTTCTTCGGTCTCCCAGTCAGTCGATTCCCAACATACTCATCACTATACATTCGCTTAACCAACCGACTATCATCCATCCTTTCAACATGACCAAACCATCTCAATGTACTTTCATTTATTTTCTCATTTACTCCTTTCTTCACACCACACGACTCCCTAATGCGTTCAATCCTCATTTTATCAAATCTTCTCACACCTAACACACCCCTAAGATTGTCCATCTGAACACATTGTACTTATTCCAGACCATAGTTTCATTAATATACATTAACACAGGTAACAACATACACTCATGTAACTAGCGCACTCAAGACTTAGTCCCTTTACGGCAACCAAGGATTTAATTGCATCAGCCACCTTCTTACCATTCATAACTTTCCTACTACACTCTGCATCATCTGTTCCCTTTTCATCCAACATATATCCTAAATATTTAAACTCAGACACTTGTTTCAGTTGCTCACCATCCAACATAACTTCACACCGAGGACTGTCCTCACTCACAACCATAACCTTACTCTTATCTACGTTTACTTTCAAACCCCCTTTTACACACCCTGCCAAATCCCTCTACCAATCCTCTCAAACTCTTTCAGTTTCGTCACACAAAACCAAATAATCCTCATATAATAGGGTTGAGCATTCTCCACTCTAGTCCATTCTCCATCATTCCATTCTCCATCATTCCAACACCTTCCCCTGCCACCTACTTAATTTAACACTTAACCCCATCCATATATACAAATTGAATAACCAATTAGACATAACCCATCCCTGCCTCGTTCCGCTATTAATATAAAACCAATCACTTCCAATCACTTTCAACTCATTTATTCTTACACACGCTTCACTATCGTCATATATACTTTTGATTCCATTCATATACCTACCACACCATATATATATATATATATATATATATATATATATATATATATATATATCTTATATATATATATATATATATATATATATATATATATATATAACTGCTATATATATATATATACTATATATATGTATATATATATATAGTGTGATAATTTTCAGCTGACCTTGTGTTTAAAATCACGGAAGATTTAGTCCACCCCATCTTCCTATAGCCATATATATATATATATATATATATATATAACATATATATATATATAGAGATATATATATATATATATATATATACTAACATATATATAATATATCTTTATATATATATATATATATATATATATAGTGGTGAGGATTGCCAAAATTTTACTAAACGGTCTACCGCTTTGTCATGAGTTAGCTGCCGTTTCGCTTTGCTGTTTACTCCAACAAAAGGGGGTTAATTATATATATATATATATATATATATATATATATATATATATATATATATATATATATATATATATATATATATATATATATATATATATATATATATATATATACCGCCCGTATCCAGGTCAGGTCGGGTCCGATTATCATTTTATATTAAAATTCCACGACTCCGGCTGGCTCCACTCCAGCTCCTGCTCCGGCCCATTTAATGTATTGTACAATTTTCTGTTTATTAATTCTGCTCCACCCCAAATTTTGCGGCTCCGGTTAGATATATAACAAATTATTATTATTATTATTATTATTATTATTATTATTATTATTGTATTATTATTATTTTATTATATAAATGTCGGTCTTTCGACTAGAAACTTATAATAAAAATACATTTTAATCCCAGAAAGTATATTTACACTCAACATATTTCTTCCCAAACATTTTCCTGTAGTATTAGGAGACCCCCGCAAGACGCTGGCCCACTCCGGCAGGATTGTAATAATATATAGTGGAGGTGGTACCTTGTGGCCCGCCGCCTGCGTCAAGCCAGTCAGGTCCACGCACCGCTCTGAAATGTGGTACATTTCCTTGTATTAGATTTTGAGTACCTACGTAACACAGTGTTAAAAATAATAATAGTAAGGAAAGAAATTGTATTATCATGCAAAGCTGGCTTGAAAATTCGGTAAGTGTATTGTTGTCACAGAGACTCAGTGTTTGGTTGAGGTGTGAAACGTCTATAGGCCTAAAAAATCATTATATATATATATATATATATATATATATATATATATATATATATATATATATATATATATATATATATATATATATATATATATATTTTTTATATAAATATATATATATATATGCTATATGCTGCTCTTCTGCTCTTTATATATATATATATATATATATATTGTGGTAAACATATAATTTTTCTCTATTGCATGAAGTGATAATATTTCTTGTATAAGTTTATTATATAATATAAATTATATAAATAATATATTTAATATATTTTACATAATTTTAAAGAAGTGCCGTATATTTTTTCTTTTATATAGGCTTTCATTCAGTAGGCTTCGGTGTCTTTTTTCCTTCACATAATAATAATAATAATAATAATAATAATAATAATAATAATAATAATAATAATAATAATAATAATAATAATAATAATAATAATAATAATAATAATAATAATAATAATAATAATAATAATAATAATAATAATAATGAAAACACAGATTACATTGTATTTAAATGTTATGTATTTTTAATTGAATATCCTTGTGTTTCGTGTTTATATATACACTACACCTAAACTTGTGCCTTCCTTCGCTGTCTTGCTCGTTCGCTCCCTCGCTCGCTATCTCGTTGCACACGCATTGAATATTTTCAAGGCCATTTTTATTCGAGAGAGAGAGAGACAGACGCGCTTTCAGTAGAGAAGCTTTTTGCATGGTTAGTTTTCAGAATGACTGTCAGGTTGAATTAAATAATTTTTTAGATATCCTTGAACTTTACTATGATTTAATATCATTCGGTGCTCATCTGTTATTATGTAATTATTAATTTTATTGTTCCTCATAAATAATAGTGTTTATTAGATAATATTTTATTTATTAATACCTTGTGTTACATTTTGCGTGTAAATACAAGCAAAAAAAATATCACCCACGCTTGTAAGAAAGAAAGCATTGCATAATATTCATAAAAAAAGAACAGTCGTAGTTCTTTTATTAAAATAGGCCTAATACTTATAGGCTTAAAGACTGTATGGGCTTAATAATAAATGATATAAAAAACGCAAACTTGCCCCCAAGGCCAATACCTATTTTCGTCCTCTGCTGGTCTTTTATTTCGCGGTCGAATTGTCAGAGTTCTCAGTTGCTAAGTTATATATATATATGTATTTCTATATAGCTATTTAAAGCATCTATCACTGCAACTTTTCACAGCATATAGGTAAGCTTTAATATATATACTATATAATACTATATATATATACTATATAATTAAAAGCTTACCTATGATGCCTGTGAAAGTTCAGTGATAGATGTCTTACAATATCGCCTTAATAGAAATACATATATATAATAACGTTAGCACTTGAGAACTCTGACAATTCGACGCGAAATAAAGACCAGCAGAGGAGCAAAAAATAGTTAATTGCGCCAAGGCCAATAATTATTTTCGTCCTCTGCTGGTCTTTTTATTTCGGCGATGCGTTGTCAGAGTTCTCAGTTGCTCAGTCAATCGATAAAAATCCACTACACCACACGCGCCTTCGCCATGTTCCTTCCAGATCACTGCACTTTTTTCACAAATCACCGATGAATGCTGCGATTGAGAGGTTTTTTAGGTATATAATAGTATAATATTATATAATAATATATAATATAATAATATATATTATATATTATATATAGTTATATATATTTATATATATATATCATATAATTATAATACTATATAATTATATATATATATAACAATCAAGATCCAGTATTTAACCATTTATGTATTAGTTAGATTAACAAATTCATCGAATGAAAAATCGGGGACACTAGCTACAGCTCCGCAATTATAGTATATATATAAATATATATATATAATATTATAATATATATATATATATATATTATTATATATATATAAATTATATATATATAATATAGTAATAATATATAATATATATATATATATATATGGTGGAACTAAAGAAAGTTACCCCGCATCCAACTACTCTCGAGAAAATCTAATAGGTATCAAGAGAAACTGATAACCAATATGGAATCAGCGTATAAATTTGTATGGAAAGCATAAAATTATATTTGTTCTATTTAAAATTTTTCTTTTTTTATTTTCTGTTTTTTTCTATTCCAAAACTAGATATGTACAAGCAACCTAATAGCATATTTTATAATCAGCGATGCAATGCCTTACGACATTTTGGACAAAACATTGTTTTTTTGTTTTTTTTTTAACTAAAGAAATACCCAGGGTAAACGCAACAGATGCAAAAGAGTCGGGGTCTTCTCGGCCTCCGGGGGACGACGGGGGGTGAACTTCGTCCCCCCCTCTGTCCCACCGTCGGCTCGAGCCCTAAAAAAATTCCAATATGCTGAATTCAAATATGTTATTGGTCATTAGAAAATATTTATTTCTTTTTTTATCATAACATTCTTCTCTCATCTCATATATGTTGATTAGTCATCGACCTAAGAGTTAGGGGTGGAGAGATAAAAAAAAATAAAAAAAAAATAAAAATTTTTTTTTTTTCATTTTCCGTACAAATTCATACGCTGATTTTCATATAATGTTTATCAAGTTTTTCTTGTACTATCTTAGTTTTGAGATATGAAGCCGGGTTAATTCTTTAGTTTGGCCTATACATATATATATATATATATATATATATATATATATATATATATATATAATATATATATTATATTATATATATATATAATATATATATATATATATTATATATATATTTATATATGGTCTAAAATGGGGTCTCAAAATCTCAAATATTGGATCTTCCCCTTCATTGGTGGTGCTTTTTGTATTTTTCGGAAGAATGAATTTTCCTTATTAGTTCTGCTTCTCCAAAGATCATTTTATAAAAATCACAACAGGTATAATCATAGTTTATTTTGGTAATTAAAAGTACCTTCAAAGTATTTACAGAGAGTTGTATTTTATCGCTAGTCCACAAGCTGTTCATTAAAGAAAACACTCTTTCCGTAGCGGCATTTGTTCCGGGCAAGCAAAGAAGAAATTCCACCAGTTTAAGAATGTTAGAATAAGGTATATTATTCTCAATAAAATAAGTAAAAATTTCAACCCAACATTCGACTGGAGGCATTCCTCTTGATCTCCAGGTGGACAAAACTTCTGGTCGCAAATACTGTTTAACATAGACGAACTCATCGTATAAAGCAGTCTCATCAACTGTGAATTGTGGCATAAGTTCAAGAATAAAACATTGGGTATTTTGTATTTCCTCCCAGCTGGGCATTTTCTGCAAGGTAATCCAGGTAAAATTTTTCAAATTATCGATAGGTTTGATCCATTTATTAAATACTCAACTCCAAGTTTTTATAAAAAGTATACACATATTGTCTAAATTTTGCTACTTCTGATCCAAGTCCCTCTTTCTCCAATTTTTTTAAGTATTGATGATACGGCTGTCGTAATAAAACAGTCTTCACATTTTGAATGTAGATTTCTCAACAAATCATTTAAGACTGAGATTACCTCAAAAATGGTAATTGTTTGTCCTTCAATCTTCTCGATGCATGTATGAAAAGTTGATGCCTGATTATGAATAAAGTAAAGCCACGCTTCTGACAAAGGGTTTTCAAAAAAGTTTTTTTTATGATAAATGGGCATTTTTCTTGAGACTCGAAAAACGATTTCAGAGGTTGAAACATAGATAACAAGCGTTCAACTGCAGGAAGTAGAGCAAGCCACCTTGTTTTAGCTATATCCTAGAATTTTCTTGTAGTCACTATCCACAAATTCGCAAAATTCTTTCAATGATTCAACCCTAACTGTGTAGAGATAAAAATGGGAATATATTTTAGAGACAATTCCGTCGATATCAACAGGTAGAGTATCAGCAGCTGTTTGAATAGTATTGTGAAGAATGTGAGCGGTACATCCAACCCCAAGTAAATTATGACCCAGATTTTCTTTGAGTTTTGTTAAAACATTATTAATACCCCTCCTGTAAACACCACCAAAGTTGCTATTAGTATTATCTGCACAAAGCGCAATAGCTTTATCAACTGCATTAACACTTTTTAAACTATCAGTTAAGAAAGACGAAATAATGCTTGACGTTTCCCCAGGCAATGATTTCAGATCGAATAGTTTCACTTGAACACCTTTATCAACTTTAAAATACCTAATTAAAACGGGGCATAATTTGATTTCCTTATGGTTAGAGGTATCGCTCATAATAGAAATAAAACTACTTTGTTGAATATCTGACAAGAGTTTTGATAACGCAAAAGGAGTTAAAACATTTAATATGATTGCCTCAGCTTTAGTACGAGCGCAGGTGAATTTAGGGTCAAAGCAACACTGAATGAGTTTTGATGTACAATCCATTGATTTAAAAGACTGATTATGTTGTGCCAAATGATAAGCGATTGTTTCTTCAGCAGCCGCTAATTTAACTTCTTTGTCACCAATCATTTCACTCCTAAAAAAGGTTGTAACAGTGGAACTAGATGCACTTGCGCGCAACGCACTTTTATATTTTTCACTACTTAAATGGTGTTTAATATCAGAACGCCCTCCATGAGATATGTTTAAACAGTGGATGAACCATGTATTGCAACGAACAATCTGAATCAGTTTTAGTTTTTTTAATGAAAGGGTACTCTTTTTGAAGCTCTTTAGCACAGTTTTAGCATGAATTTCGGGCATAATCGAACGTTTGTTTACATATATTTTGATCAGCTGTTGTGATGGAGCACGTGGTTTTGGAATAAACAGAAATAAAAAAATAACAAATGGTTTTTATTACAAATAATTGATCAACTATTGTAATGGGGTTTATCGATTTGGAAGAAATTAGATTTAAAGCTAATTTCATGAAATGAACATTCAATGAATATCAAACGACTATACGGGTGCCGCCACTTGTGTTGTTTACATTTATTTTCGTAAGCAATTTCTTAAATTCGGTAAGCACGGGAAGGAGCAATACAGAATTTAAGAAAATTCCTTACGTTTGTTGAGCATTTTCCTAATTTGTGCTTAAATTGACATAATCGAAAGCAAACTTTAGCATTTCTTACGTTTCGTAAACAGAAATGCAAAATCGAAAACGGCTAAAGAACTGCGCCAGCATCTACCACGCACGTAAGAGTAAGACAAACTATCACAACACCGAATATTGCTTGAAGTACTTCTGAGGCTGGTTCTTCAGACGCTGTGTTGGTCCATAAGCACGAGCGATAATTTTAAAAAAAATGTATTAATATCGATTGACAAAAACCTCATGCCCTGAAAAATGTATTAGTTTAACATTATATATATATCATATATACTATAATATATTATATAATATATAAATATATAATATATATATAATATATTATATATTATATATATTATATATAATATATAAGTATATATATAATATATTTAACTATATTTATATATATATATACTATATATATATATATATATATATATATATATATATTTTATATATTATATTATTAATATATATTCTATATATATATATATATATTAAAATACATTAAAATATATTAAAGCATGTTTAAATTGGGTTTTGTAATCTAAATCGGGACGCAAATCGTTGGGACTCCCATTCATCGGGACAAGGGTTTCAAAAAAAGGACTGTCCCGGCTAAATCCGGACGTATTTAACCATATATGTATAGTGCCTGTATCCCTACGTAACGTCCGGCAATGTTACGTAAGGTAGCTAATACATTCTAAGAGCATTATAAATATTATAATACGTTTATGTTATTTTAAATCGTATATATTCACGAATTATTCTTATTCTTGTTTCTTGATTTAAACTATAATGATTAAATACGATGGTTATGATGAAAAGACTGATGATGATGATGAACCCTTTTTAAAAGCTTATGATTTACCGTCGAAATCCTTTCCAGAAGCTGTTGCAAAAATGGTCATTTAGATCTCTCCGGAAATATGTATTTTATATTCCTAGTTATTTTATTAATTTTGCATAGAAATATTATTTTATACCATATATATATATATATATATATATATATATATATTATATATATATATATATATATATATATATATATATATATAATTATATATATGTGTGTGTGTGTGTGTGTTGTGTGGTGTATGTTGTGCGTCGTGTGTGTGTATGTAATTGAAAATGGATTAATCCCCGAAACTAACCAATATTGATTGTTGAACTATTGAACTTTTCACTTATCTAGTGGGCAAGTAATAAATTATTGATTGTTTGAAATTACCATAGTTTGAAATTAAAAAACAATGTAACAACGATTTTTCCCTGCTCACATTGCTCGGATGAGTTATTTATTATTATTTATTATTTTTTTCTGTTATTATTTCGGTGCATAAAGCTTTTTGGAACAGAAGGAAAGCTTAGGAATTCGTTATAAATCACATTGGTGTTGTTACACCCATCCACCCCATTTGAGAAACTATAACAACAAGTAATCATCACATTGGTGTGTTACTTGTTGTTACCCTCTCAAATGCGATGAATAAATAACTAAATAATGATGATAAAATAATGATTTCGATTCTTTAAAACATAATTCTGTGCTTCAGAGTTTGTGGCAATTAGAAGAATATTTTCATCAAATTCCGGCGTGTGGCGTGTGTTTTTTCTGGAAAACACAAATCTCTACTAACATAAGAAAAAGTTGGAACTAAAATGGAAGATTGTCCACTTCATGGTTTGGAAGTATTTAAGAAATAATTAAATATTGACCGGCAGGTGTTTTCCCCATTCATACTTGACAAACAAATATTTAAAAGTGAAAGAAATTAGTTATTAATACGCTCCGAGATGTGAACTTCCCCTTCTGAATGTAACCATTAGATCATCAGTTTGCCATTTCTTGCATAAGTAGGCAGCAAATGGTTTGAAGTTAGATTTTTTATGTTTTTTGCCTGAAGAATCTTCCTTTATATGACATTTCTTGGAAGCGTTTGGAATGGACAGTAGTAGTAGTAACTTTATTTATGATTTTATAAAAAATTCAAATGTAGTATCGGTTCTGGTTTACTAATCATGCTTCAGTGTATTTAATATACATTAGGAAAGGTGAAACTTGCAAGTCATGGTAAAAGTGAAAAAAAACTAATGAAACTCATTTCGCAACGATAAACTGGTAAAACAATTAACCAGTCCTTTGGAACGGGAGTTAGGGATGGAGAAAAAAAATAGAAAATATTTGTGTGGAACCAGATCAAAAAATTTCTTTCACTAAAAAATAAAAGACTGCCACCAAAAAAAAGGAAAAAAAATTATAGATTCGGTAGCCCAGATAAAAAACTACCGGTATGTACAACTTGATACTTGAGAGACCCTACACTGTTCTTTACCAACCAACTTTTTATATCTTTGACTTGTTAATTTGCTAGTGAGATGCGATAAGTGAGTGGATCAGTGTGTATATATAGCTATAGAATAAAAATATATCTACTGGTTTAGTTGAAAGATCAATTTCGACGTATTAAATATGTGAAACGAAGCAACAATGAAAAATAATTTAATTCTAGACTATTAAATGCTTAAGATGTATTTTTGACATTTTTCTTCACATAGCATGTATTTAAGGTTTTTGGATAAGTAATAATAACGTCTAGCAGTAGGGGACTATCTTCTCAAAAGTGATCCAAAAACTTAGCATATCAAAAAATCTCACTATTTCCGAGTATGACTTTCTATTAATCTTAACTCACCTTCTCGTTCTCTCCTCCTCCCTCCCCAATCTTAACACAACAAAAAATAAAAAAAAAAAATTCATAAAAAAACAAAAACAAAACCTCGATATTTATAAATTGGAAGCAAGGGAAAAGACGCTCGAAGATTTGAAAAAAGACAAAGATCAATGCGAAGAAGAATCATAATAAGAAATAAGTCGACGTATGTAGACAGAATACAGAATAGGCGAAAATGAAATGATGAAGAAAACACGAATTGTTATAGTTAGATTCCATTTGCTTATATATCTGTTCATAATTGTATATAAGCTGAGTATTAAGATGGAAAAATTTTCTTAATTAGGATCATCTATCATTTATTGTTTTTTAATATATATATATAATATACCTATATATATGTACATGTACATTCTATATAAATTATTATATATACTACAAGATTTACAATTTATACAAAATATATTTTATAACTTAACTCAAGACTCATATTACTACTATATTTCCTTTCAATATTTAATATATTATATATATATAATATAATATATATATATATATATATTAATATATATATAATATATAATATATTATTATTAATTAATAAGGATATATATTATATAATATAACTATATATATATATTATATATATTATATATATATATATATATATTAATATATATATAAATTTATATCATATATATAATAATATATATTATATATATATTATATAATAAATATTATACGGTATATATATATATATATTATTATATTTATATATATATATCTAAAATTATATATATATTATATTATATATACTATATTAATATATATAATATATATAATATATATAATACTATGATTCTAGCCTTCAAAATGATCAAACTGTGAATCCAATTGCCCAAATGAATCTGCAATGGTATCTTCTTTAGAGAATCACAATATTATATATATAAAAATTATATATATTATATATATATTAATATTATATATTAATATAATATATATATATAATAGTATATATATATATAATAAATATATAATATATTTATATATATATATATATTATAACTATATATTAATATATAATTATATATATTTTATAATATATATATATATATTAAATAGTTATAATATATATAATATTATATATATTAGTATATATATTATATATATATATTAAATATAATATAAAATATATAATTATATATATATATATAATTATTATATTATATATATAATATATATATATATATATAAAATAATATATAATTATATATAATATATTTAATTATATATATAATATTATATATATATTAATATAAAATTTTATATTATATTATAATATATAAACACAAGTATATAAATATAATTATATATATATTAATATATAAATATATTATTAAATATTAATATATAGATATAATAAATAAAAATTATTATATTTTTATAAATCCAAAATATTTCAAATTTTTAAATAACTTAAATTTAATAAATTTAAAATAAATATAATAAAAATATTATATAAATAAATAATATATAATAATTAAATATATTATAAATTTAAATATTAATTAATTTAAATAATAAATAATATATATAAAAGTTTAAAATAATAAGAATTAAATAATAGATTAAAATCATCGGAATAATTTTCCTTCTTCATATATAAAATAAAAGAAGCAAATTTGAAATTTTAAATTTTATTTACTTAGAATGTAAAGTTTATTTTTTTAAATTTATCTGTAATGTCTGGAAAAAAATATTTTATAGTAAGAAATAAGTACTGTAAGAGTTTTACTATAAACAATAAAAGAATAGTTTTGAGGGCTAAATATACCATTACTCTTATAAAGAACAGAGGAAATCACATTTTGTGTTGATTTAGAATATTGATTTATGTTGTGAAAGCTGGGTTAAAAATAATACCTGATAATTTTTGATTTTCAAATTTAACTAAAAATACTTTGTGAATTAACAAATATATAATGCAAGACTACACCGTGGACTTCAAAACGTATGAGAAACGACGGAGTCAGCAATTTGAAGCAAGTTTCGTAGAGGTTCGATCCTAGGGTAGAAATTACTAATGAAGTTCTATCTAACTTAACCTATGAATAGGATAATTCTGTGATTTGAACTTAATTTTAATAAAATACTTGTGAATGTTAAAATTTTGTTTTAATTTGTGAAAGGTAAAGAATAATTTTGTTTTTATTGATTTTTAAAGTTGCTGAAAGATAAACTTTAATTCGATTTTGATTAAATGTAAATTTTGTGTAAGAAAACTATAATTATATTTTGATGTTGATTAGAATAAAAAGTTTTCTGAAAGGTAAACTATATTTTGATTAGGATTTTTAAAGTTGAAAGATAAACTGTAATTTGATTTTAATTATCATAGGTATGTGAAATGTAAGCTAAAATTTTATTTTGATTATAATAAATTTTTGGGAAAAGTAGACTATGATTTGATTTCGATTAGGATTTAGAATTAATGAAAAGTAAACTATAATTTGAGTTTTGATTTAAAGAATACTCTCATAAAACAAAATGGGGTTAACTCAATTCTACTTGTCCAAATACGGATTACTAATTAAATTTGGCTTTTGATGAATTGAGAAAGATAAACTAGGATTTTAATACATTTTCATGTTTGTGAAGTTTTAACTATAATTAGATTTTGATTAGAATATAGTTTGTGAAACTTAAACTAATATGAATTTGATTGCAATTTAAAGTTTGTGAAAGAAAAAATATAATTTGATATTAGTTAGAATAAAAAGTTTGTGAAAGAAAAAATATAATTTGATAGAAGTTAGAATAAAAAGTTTGTGAAAGATAAACTATAAATTTGATATATAAATATAGAACTACATATGCTGATAGAAACACATTCATCCGGCTTTATCATTAAAATATAAGAATTATAAAAATACAATAGATGATAGACATAATAAATATATTATATTGAATATACCATTTAAATATAAAAAAAATGGATAGGAAGAAATTGCCATCATATATTTGATATATTTAGTAAATTACAGAAAGTGAATAACATTGAAACCATCAGATTTGTGTTAAACTATAAAATATTGTATTATTCATTATACAATATATTGAATTATGTATATATACGTATAACTCAATAAACTTTTATTTATAACACAGATCTAATACATCAAAATCCTATTATCACTTCAGTATTATTAATTTATTGATTATTATCTTCTGGACAAGTTGATTTAGATAATTGAAGTTGTAAAACATCTAAGGACGTCGATTTTGATGAAGTTATAGATCCTTTGCTAAAGTTTATTATAATATTCAGATTGTGAATTTGTTGGCACTCTTATAAGCTACTCATATCTGAGAGGATGTTGATTTGAGAGAATATAATTTACAGATTATATATTATAAAACCACATAGAATTTATATAAGAGGAATAATTAATATATTTATATAAGTATATATATATTATATAAATATGATATAATTTATATATCAGATAATTATTAAATATTCTACAAATACTATTTTCAGAAAACTTCATTTGCCAACTTTGTTTTAATCGAAGTTCAAAAATAATTACTAATACCTTATATAATAATTATTCTAATAAAACTCAAAGTTATCTAAAAAATCATTTAGAAATTTATCATTACATATTAAAATATAATATATTACACAATTAAGTAAATAAATTATATTAAAAAATTCACTGGAGTGATTTTATTATAATCACATAAAGTAATCCCAAAACCAATTTTGTTACAATTGGTATACATTATAATAATATTAATCTACTATGGCATCTACCCAAGACCGATGGCCCAAAACACCTTTCACAAATCTCTGATGTTTAGCAACTACCAGGTATGAAGAGTTTAAACCGCCGAAATACATTAAGCTATCCACTTTAGTATGGACGAAGAGTAAGTCTCACTAGAAGACTCTATTCTATAAATGTTCACTTAAAATCTAGTAAAAAATACTCAGCCTAAATACACTACAGACGCAACAAATTAAGTCCAACCAAACTTGTCAGTAAATTTCTGAGGTTCCATCACGAGTCTCGAGAAAGATTAATTTATTAACAATATTGTATAATCAAATGATTTTGCTTACGTCGCCGCAGTCATGCTAACTAGGCGGACTTGCGATCAGGAGGTGCTCTGAAACATAAAATTAATAAAACCGGTTAAAAGGCATCAATCGCTTTGTCCAGCAGATCTGGCAATAGAGTTCTCATCTCTATACTTATTGTAATTTAAGAGCTCTCTTAATAATTTATACTCCGATACAGTTAATATTTGAGATATTATCACTGCTTTAATATAATAATAGCTAGTTAGCTTGCACTATATGTCATATATTATGAATGTTTATCAAAATCGCTAGAATTTCAGTGTAGAGCATATATATCGATTCAGCTTATTCAGAATATGTACATATGCAATTTTAGGATATTCACAAACAGAAACTGGCGTTGATCTCACTCGCGTACTAACATATTAAACTATTTCATATACATAATATAGGAACCTACTCGATCTACTAATAGACGTGTTCCATACATTAAAGTTTAAAACCTCCACCCAGTTTGGCCATTTTTATTCACACACACATCAAATTTGCTATGCACCTTCGGACCTAGTGTTACTTTATTGGCTGAATAGAGCTCTTAGTATAGACTCTCCATATAATTCTCAACGTATGTATATCTTCAGTGTCCGCCAGTTAGAAATGAGAGGTGGCACATACAAGTTCAAATATTTATATTTAGAGGATTTCCATAAGCATATTAACTGTCGAAAAAAGGTCTGGAACAAACATCTAGCTGGATTATAACACTGCTGATGAGGTAGATGTTTCTGTACCAATAAAATAGGATTCTAATGTGATATATATAGTTAATATTAAACTATTATTTTAATAGATATGAATATCAACATATAATAATATAATCATAATATTAATATATAATAAGTATATATATATACAGTAGTCAAAATCATTGACCTCTGTTTCGTTGCCATGCGAGTATATACTCACCTAAATATTGGTGGTACAGACTGTTCGGACATATACTATTATATATATACCTATTAATATGTTTATAGTAAATCATATATATATATATATATATATATATACTTATATACTATAAACTATATATATATAGTATTATATATCATATATGATATAATATATATATATCTTATGTATACCATATCATATATGGTGCAACATTAGGCGGGATTCAACCGTATGAGTGAGTACAATATATATAATACATATTAAAATTACTATATATTGTATATAAATATTTAATTACATAAATATATATTGAGTAGTACGCTAAATGGAATAATTATATTAATATATAAATACTTTATAATTACTATATAGGGATAAAAGTTATTTATAAGCTTCAATTATTATAAATAGTTAACTTAAAATAAATTACTATTTATTTTAAGGGATATTTAGTGAATTTTCGGAGAGTAATTATTTCAAATAAGATATATCACACGACTCGCCACTCTATAATCTATTGATTCACACAAAATGGAATACTATTTACTTATGACTATGACAAACAGGTCAAAACGTGAGATGTAACTCAATGGTTTATTGGGGAATAGGACTTGCATTATGACAAGTCAATGTGAACCAGTGTAGAGGTCATCAAGATGTGTTGACTGGCGTTGACTTGAATGTCTATTATTTGCGGGGATTCACTTTTTCATGGATGATAATTATTCAACATATTCTGAACGTGTTTCTTTTGATTGTCTGATTTTGGTTCATCATAGAAATTGTTAGAACAAAATTGATTTAATTATTTTTTGCTTTTAGCGTTAAAAAATATTTTTGCTAGGACTTATTCATTTTCTAGAAAAGTCAAGTTATTTAACTTCATTTGATATCCTTGTGTAATATATACTGGTATGTGTATTAGAATAGGAAAAGTTTGAGATAGTTAATATGTTTGTTTGTGTCATTGCACTCGTTGGTTCGATACACTTTTTAAAATTTATATGCAAGTGTACAAGTAATTAGCAGAATTAATTATTTAAAACGTTTATATGAAATGAACGAAATATAAAATTGTCTACGCACGCATTTTTTTTTTTTTTTTTAATGAAAAGTGTTCATTTTTAACTGTAATGTATATAAGTAGTGTTGTATTTCAAACTAGTTCGCGCTGTTAAAGATCGTTCGTGTGACTTTATTCTAACTTATATACAAGTGTTTGAATAATGCATAAAATTTGCTGGAAATGTGGGAAAAAACTAAAGAAATTCAAGCACATGTTACTGCTTACTGCCACAATCGTCTATGGACTTGTCTAAATTTGGCCGAGTTCCCGAGTCCAGGACTGCGCACATATATATATATATATATATATATATATATTATATATATATATATATATATATATATATATTATATATATATATATATATATAATATATATATATATATATATATATATATATACTATATATATGGTGGTGTGTGTAGGTGTGTGATCTTGGCTTTTTACTTCCACTTTCGACACTAGAAGAGTAAATTAAGTATATACACGTGACTTGACTGGCAGGAATCTTTTTTATCATGCTTTCGAATACAGCACAGCAGAACGCATCACCATCCATTTATTTCCGTGAATTAGATATTTGGTCGATAATTTTATGTAAAAGTAATTAAGATAATTTTCTCTTGTCAATTATTTAATACTTGGGTAACACACTTATTCCTTTGCCGTATTTAACTCTTTTTGTAATTTTAAAATTTTACTAAAAATGTTTACTCTAGTTTCGTCAAGACCTTACCCGGATTAAATGAGCTGAAAGGAAAGAGATTTTTTATTTTTTTAATGGGCTAAAAAAAATAAAATTAAAAGAAACCTGGTCCGGATAAATTTAAAAACTTGAAGTTGGGAAGTTGGAGCCCCTTTAAATGAATGTCATCGGATCTGTTTTAATATTATTATTATTAATTGATTATTATTATTATTATTATTATTATTATTCATTATTATTATTATTATTATTATTATTGTGTTGTTTTCCCAAGTTTTTAACATTATTCCCAATTGTCAACATACGAATGAGGATCTCAAATCTATAAAAACAATAACTAGAATACCGAATAGTTTATTATTCTCTCTCTCTCTCTCTCTCTCTCTCTCTCTCTCTCTCTCTCTCTCTCTCTCTCTCTCGCTCTTATGACACGTTTAACGCACCCTCTGGTCTCATCTCTCTCTCTCTTCAAACAGGGATAACTTTATCATATCTTTACTCTACAATAATTGGAACATCAGAAGCAAATTCCTATTATATGATATAATATATCTATATAATATATATATTATATATATATAAGTATATATATATAATATCTATATATAGTATATATATATTATATATATATATATCCATTTGAATCGTAATATATCTGTAGTTTAACGATATCTATCTACAAGAATAATAATAATAACAACAGTTGTGGTGTGTGAGAGAGAGTGAGTTGATACTTACATACCGTCGTGTTTCAAAATTTTAATTATAATAATAATAAATAATAATAGATAAGTAATAATAATAAATAACTTCATAAACAAGACTTTCAGAACTTCCGAAACAGACTTGTAACATAAAGGGAATAATTAGCTTAATTCTTTTAAAACATAATTAATAATAATTATAATTATAGTAATTATAACAATAATGAAAAAAAAGAGACCTCAACCGAATGTGCTTCAATAGATTTTCTGATTAAAAATAATATACATAGTTTGGTATAAAATATTTGTATATATATAATATATATATATATATTATATATATATATATATATATATATATATATATATATAATAAAATATATATAATATATATATATATATATAATTAAATTTTTACCTGATATTGTAGGTACACTAATCAATTAGAATTATTTGTCACGTTAAAAATAACATAAAATACCGACAAAAACATTCAAATGCAATAACAATTTTAATTATCACAATGATCGTTTAAAACGTAAAGATTTTTTTTTATTTTATTTTAATAGTGAATTATTATTGTTATTATATTTTTTTTTAATAACAAACCCTATGGAGTTTTTTACAATAGTCTATGCGTTGGTTTTAATGGAGTTTAAAATAAACTGGAATGTTTTATAATTATTGTTTTTTTTTTCATTTTTTTTTTTTATTTTTTTTAGAAATTCTTTTTAATTTGATTGTTGTTAATTTTTGCAAGTGATAATTGTTCAGTCTTAACCTACAAATATAATTTTAATTTCTTGAAATAAAAGAGTTTTGAGAAACCTGTAATAGAGTCAGTAAGATTGAGTCATAAAATATACTGTCTCATGAATTTGGAGATCAATTATAACTTGCCCCTCTTCCTTGTAATTGTACATTTACGTACCGTGTAAGCTGCAAATGAATTTCCAGCCGAACTTAAGTGAAACATTAATTAATTTACACTCTTCCGACCCCTCGTCCTTAGTAACGTAGTACGTACCCTGTAAGCAAAGTCTAAACTCTTATATGATAGTTTAAGTAACATTGCTCGAATGCTCGTATTACCGCCATTACTTTTACAAATTCACAAGGTGAAAATAATTCCAAAGTATTTGGAAAAACATTTATGCAATTTGTTGAGAACAAACATCAACAAAAGATGAATGTTTTTATTCAAATGTATTTTCTATTTTAATTTCCATAGCATCTACACTTTTAAACATGCTCACTTTGAAGAGTTAAATAATTGGAGAAATTAGTACATTTCAATCCCCTTGTAATACTTCCTAGTAACAAATAGCACACACCGCTCTCCGCCCTTCCAACGCTTTCCTTTATAATAAATATGGACATTATTTAGAAGGTCTCTTTTCAGACGGTCTCTTTAAAACCCTTAAAAAAAAAGGTGGATCAATGGGGCTCCAAGTTTTCATCTCTTCTAATCTCTTCAAATGCATGCGAAACTTTCGTCTGAAAGCTTACCCTCCGTAATCCCGTCTAGTTCACATTATTTTACTATTAAGCTCTAAAAAATGTGCAAGTTTTCATCTTCCAAAGTATTATTCAGGATATCATGCTCAATCAAAACAGCGGTACTGCGTTCACAGTCACACGGTTGGATTTCCTTGTTAAATTAGGAACAACTTTTTATTGAAAAGTTTGTTAATTTAATTTAAAAAAAAAATCATAAAGAAAATTTATCAAAAACTTTTTGAAATAATTGAAGCATTTATTTTATAAATATTCTGTTTTTCAATTATTTCTGATAAATAGTTGTAAAAGAAATAGAAGGGATAAACTTCCTATAAACTTCTTATATTTCTTGAGGGATTTTATTTCATGTCCCTTCTCACTGGGATCTGGGATTTGAGTACAAATTGTAGTCATTTCAAACGTAGTCTGAATAGGGTATTACTGTAGCGCTCTTTGGTTCTTTCTCAATTTTAGGTGTATTTACTGTAGTTATACTTAGCTAAACATTAGAAATTCTTAGTTGTGCTTCCTGAATCTGCTGAGTGCTTATCTTTTTAAAATCCTTGGGAGTATTTAGGTTTACTTGCTAAGTGAACTCTTAATTAGGTATCTACGTGACGCAATCACGGGGAAGTAAATATGCCTTTTATTTATTTTATCGTTTATTTGTATAAAACAACTGTTATATAGAGTTTATTTTTTAACCATTCAAATATTGGTATTGTTTAGCTTTAATTACACAAAATACCACAGAGCTGGGCAAGGTTTTGGCTCTAACTGGTAATTCCTTTCGTATTTTTTTTCATCATTTTGATCAGTTTTTATTTATTTCCTGTATGATATAATCAAATCCTTTTTGTAATTCTTTAAAGGAATTTTAGCATGTACATTTTTTAATTTTTTTCTAAATTTTTTTTTTTATAAAAATTTTTTCTTATTCTTGTCATCATCATAATTAATTCATTCTTATATACATAATCGATTGCCATGCCCATTCGACACATGTTCGTAAAAACTGAAGTAAAAATGCGTAAAGTCAGATTGGAAAACTATAGTAATAAAGCAGCTTTCACACCATTTAAAAATAATTAAAAAAAAGTTTAAATCTATGTAAAATAACTAAACTCTACATAACCTTTACTTAACGTATATATAATGTAATTTATTTTTATATTTATAATTAATTTCATTTAACATTGTTAAAAAAAACTCATCTGGCACCAAGAGCGCGCATTGTACACTTTATTCGATTACGTAGATTTAAAAAAAATTTATTTAAGCTTACCTGGAGGCAGATAACCGACATGATCCTTTTAATAATAATATTAAACGCTGCTTCGATGATTTTATACTTAAACATTATATTATATAATAAATTATAATTACAATAGTTTCCCTTCCGTAATGCGAGTATTTTAAAAGTGAGGATTACAATTTCTGAACTAATCATTTCCTGTTGGCTTTTATTGTCTTCCTGTATGAGCTTGCGTTTATTTATATAATATATAGTTATTATATTGAATTATTTTGATTTAAAATCTTCTCTATTATTCATAACTACCTAACTTATAATAATAACAAGAGTGTAAAATTTTTGACAATTTTGCTAATATCTTGTATCCGAATAGTCGCGGATATGAATCTAAATTTTTTTGCGGATGTTACACATATCCTGGTACGAAAATGGATCTTCGGAATAGTTCAAATGCAGATGTTGATATTCGTGACGTCACTAATATGTAATAGACATGATGATCATGACATCTTTTCCTATGCAAAATCTGTAGCATTTTTAATTTTTTTGACGACAGATTGTAGACAATGAGTTATATATTTACGAATTATATAATCTATTATTAAAAACGCCATAGCTTCACCTATCTTTATTTCTTATAATTTTGTACTTGGATTTGAGAAACATGTATACAGGGGTTGCCAAACCCATGGAGCATTGGATCATTTCATGTGGCTCATCGAGATTTTTTAACTATATTTAATAGTGGATATTTTCCATAATTTTTTCTCTTTTTTTTTTATAAAAATTTAGTTAAAATTCAGGTTGTATTTTTAATTATCAGTGTTAGTTTTTCCAGAATGCTTTTTTTTTGGTTTTTGTTTTTTTTTTCATAATTTATGTAAATATAGCA